>JAUZSU010029761.1:0-10458 GCA_034780255.1 Parotocinclus maculicauda | reverse complement strand
AGCAACTGTGGGTTAAGGGCCTTGCTCAGGGACCCAACTGTGGTAGCTTGGCGGAGGTGGGATTTGAACCCTAGACCGTCTGGTCCATAGTACAGTACCTTAACCACTAGGCTATCACAGTCCCATCATAAGTGCTGTTCTTTTTTTTTTTTTCTTTGCTTGAGTGGTTTTTCATGGTGACCAAAAACTGTTTGTGCTTATCTTTCAAGTTTAAAATGCTTCCAAACAGATTGGTCATGACCATGTATGGGTCCTGCATATAGTTGGCTACTTTCCTCACCAGTAATGTTGTTAGTTAGCTCTTTTGATCCAGCAGATATTACTTGCACAGTGTAATCTGACTTGCATTGAGAGTCATTATTTAATAAAAAATAATTTGGAGGGCAATAATTGGTCTCCAAATAAGATCTGTATCAATTTAGGTACTGATCCTGCATAGTAGATTGCTGTCTCTTGTGAAATGCATTGTAATCCCACTTAAATGTTGAACCTACTTCTATTAATTGATGAGACAAAGCGACATATCTACAGCACCTATAGTGTACAAGTTTTGCAGTGCATGTGAAGAATTGAGGTCTGAGGTAATTGTTGAGGGCATCTTTTGAAATGGATGTCCTGTGTGTTTCTAAAAGACAGTTATGGCCTTTGGTCGTCTACCGCATGGTGCAGATGTTGGCACAGATTATAGCCTTTGGGAAAATTATTACCCATATAGATTTAATAAGCTATCTAATGATGTATTTCAACCCTAATCCCAAACAGCTGCTGTCTTTCATATCCGTGTGAATGTTACACTTGGAGCAAACTACACAAAGAAAATGATTAGGACTCTTCGGCGCGTTTGGCTATTAATTGGTTTTAAATTCCTTTATGTGGTTTTTCCACAGAAAGATTCAAGTACCTTACTCGTACAATATTGTGCCAGCATTTGAAATGTCACCGTTTTATGCTTGCTTTGTGTCTTACCTGATGTGTTCCTGTAGCCAAGAAGTTTGCAGAGAATCAGCCCAAGAAGGAGACGCCCTCCAAAAAAGAGAAGGCCAACAAGGATGCTGGAAAGCCACAGCAGCAACAGGAGAAAAAGGAAAAGAAAAAGGAGGAGAAAAAACCTGCCCCTCCTGAGGAGGAGATGGATGAATGTGATGCTGCACTGGCCTCTGAACCCAAAACCAAGGACCCATTTGCTCACCTTCCAAAGAGGTATCAGAATATTGACTGTTCTTTCTTTATTCAATGAAAGTAACTAAATTTTGACGTCATTATATTTGCAATTTATTACGCTGGAGAAAGAGTAAAATAATTCCTTTATTTTCTTTTTAGTCCATTTGTCATGGATGAGTTCAAGAGAAAGTACTCTAATGAGGACACACTGACTGTGGCACTCCCTTACTTCTGGGAAAACTTTGACCGGGAGGGTTACTCTATCTGGTATGGCGAGTACCGCTTTCCAGATGAGCTTACCATGACCTTCATGAGCTGCAATCTTATCACAGGTAAAAAAAAAAAAACTAGGGCACACAGTTGGCGTGTCAGGGAATTTGAAGGCTAAATGCATTTTTTGGTTAAATCTCAATTCGTTTTTCTTAGTGAGAGTCTTCTGCAGGTGGAAAATTAAAACATGACATTTTTGCAGAATATATCATTACTGTGTATTGAATGTGAAAAGGGAACAAAAGATTTGGGGTTCAAATACTGTTTATCTGCTGCTGTTGGGCAGTGCTTCTCTAGGTACAAACCTTGTATGCTTGTATCAATCTCCATAAGCGTGTCTGCTAAATGTGAATTATGTGCAAAGGTAAGTTTTGTTTTATTTGATGTGCTTCACATAGAATCAAGTCTCTTGAGCTTCGTTTATTCCTTTGTCTGTCTGGACAATATTTCCAGTTTGAATGGGTGCTTCACAACTCAATGTATTGCTCACAAAATTAGGGGATACTTCAAAATGAAATCCCATAAATTAGGGGATATTTAATTTTGTGAGCAGTGTAGTAATACACCCTACCTAAAGGTTGATGGTACTCTTAAAATGGTTTTGTTGTTGTGGCCAACACCCCACCAATGCAACTGATTTAATGTAAGACCAATAAATTCATTAAAGGACAGATCAGTTTGACTATTAGAGCAATAATGGATGATAATGAATGTGTGGTTGCTCAGGTTTTTAGATTAATTTTGTCTTGGTTTCAGGGATGTTCCAGCGACTTGATAAACTGCGCAAGAATGCCTTTGCTAGCGTCATCCTTTTTGGCACAAACAACGGCAGTTGCATCTCTGGCATCTGGGTCTTCAGAGGCCAGGACCTAGCTTTCACTGTAAGTTTTAAGTTATTGATTGTTCAATTAGATTACTATTTTGGGGGTTCTTGTTGGATGGTGTTTTTTATCTTTGTTTATTTTTTGCTTTGTATATTTCATTAACGCTTAACTGCTAAACTGGATTACTCCAGTTGTATCCAATATCAGCACTGATGTTTTGCTTTCTTGTTGCAGTTGTCTGAAGACTGGCAGATTGACTACGAGTCCTATGCCTGGCGTAAGCTGGATGTGGACAGCGAGGAGTGCAAAACCATGGTAAAGGAGTACTTTGCATGGGAGGGTGAATTCAAGCATGTAGGCAAACCTTTCAATCAGGGCAAGGTCTTCAAGTGAACTTTTGATGGCACTTATCAGTGATCAACATCAAAAACTAAGGACATGCATAAAGGAACTTGGCACAGAAAAAAGAACTTGAATGCCAAGTGGAAGACTGGTGTGCTAAGAGGTTTTGAGTTGAGAAATAAAATGCTTTTCACAGTTCCACTTTTTATTTTGTCTTTTGTTCTAGTAGTTTAATATAGAGAAAGTTTAGTTGTGGTGTGTGCTATGGAGTCAGCTTGTGTCCCCTGCCAAATTTTCGTTGTCAGTTGTAAAATTTAGATAGACATTTTTTTGAATAAATAAAGCTTAACGAAACATTTCGGCATTTCACATCAAGTAAATGGGTTCTTGGTTTATTTAAAAAAAATGTATACTGCTTACAGAAATTAGGGGATATTTCTAATTGAAAGTTTCCATAATTATTATTTTTGTGAGCAGTGTATATGCAGAGGCACTTGAAGTTCCGATGCATGTGCAATATTAATTGCTTACATGGAAGACAAAAATAATGATAGTTGGTGTGTTGGGACCATATGCCTTAAGCAGGGCACAGTATAGTCAAATAAGGTTCAACTTTACACCTACTATGTACTAGAGGTTATATAATCAAAAGTATGGCTATTCAAAGAACAAATGTTTTAGTACGCTGTTAGTCTCCTCGTTGCTGCTGAAACACCTTTCACTAATTTGCGAAGGCTCCCTGTTAAATTTTAGCTCACTGTTGGCATTACATTAATCTCAAAGGAGTCTGATGGAGTTAATGTCAGGGATTTGTGTGAACCTGCCAAGTTCTTCAGTAAAGTTGGCAAGCCATTTCTTTGTGGACTTTGTTTTAGCAGGACAGGGTAGATTACATTAAGTTTCCATTTAGTCATTTGGCAGATTCATGTCCAGAGTGACCAGTCCAACTCTGATGCAGTCTTGCTATGTACAGTCCAAGCAACTAGATTAAGGGCCCAACAGTGGCAGATTGGCAATGCTGGGTCTTTGAACCCTGAACCATCTGGCCAATAGTTCCAGTAACTTCAATGGTGCAAATAAGCAGTAACAAACTGTTTTGCCGATATGGAGACTTGCAAGCAATATTCAGAAACAGTAGTTTGGACAGTGTAATATTCACATTAAACATTTGCTTTGCCTTATGAAGATGGTCGTTGTTAAAATGCTCTTGCGGAAATCCACCCTAGCTTGGTTCTTCACAAGAAAGGACTGGTTGAGGCTCATTACTTTGTGGAAAAGTTCAACAAATGGCCAAACAGTTCTATATAGACACTTGCACAGAATTTAGGGCAAAAAAAATTCTCTATTTTGGGATGACCTACAATCCATCAGACCACATTGCTTTAAAAAGGGTCATGACTTCTGAATATAACCATGTGGGCTCAGGATTGCTTCACAGCACCTCTGACAGTAGATGACCATTTGTAGGGCCATTGCTGCTTATTAAATTGAAATACAAGTGTCATTCTGCACAAGTTTTAAATGACATGGCTGCAGTAATTTCCTGTCTCATATAAAAGCATCTACATTATTGTGGAGTGCAAATATGCTGCTCACAAAAAATAGGGGAAACTTCAAAATGAAATATCCTCAATTTTTTGGGGACAGTTTACAACAGTGGGGCCTTTAAGACTTTTATGCCTCAAGTTTTGTAAATCAACAATTATTAGTTAATGAACTGCTTTCAAAATACATCTTAGTTTCTACACAAGATGCTGGTAAGATGATGGAACACCGTGATAAAAATGCCCTGTCCCAAATCTTTGGAACACATTGATGGCGTGAAGGTGTTATTTTGAGAGTTACTGAGGTTCTACTACCACTGTTGGTGGAGATTCCAGACCTGGGTGCTAGGGCATGTGAACAAATTAAGTGATGCCAACTGACCTATCATGTCTTTGAAATGTGGGTGGAAACTGGCATACCTGGTTGAAACCCCTGCAGATACTGAAGAACATGCAAAGTCCACACAGACAGTAGCCAGTCTGGGATTTGAATCCAGGTGTCTGGAGCGGTGAAGTGATCGCACGCACCACTGTGCTGTTTCACTTTTGGCCAGTGTACTGCACTTTAATATTCTAACCTACTACCAAAAAAGCATGCTCATGCTTTTAAAAATGCTGAACTGAAACAGATCTAAAAAAATAACTTCTGCAGAGTGTGTATGAGTGTAATATACTGTACACTTCTGTCTTTGAAGTACCCTATAAGTTTTTAGTAGTTAAATACAAGGTAAAGAGGTAGATTCTTTAAGACTAAATTTTGCATGCGTGTACACCAAGAAACCTTTGCTACTCGAACAGAGAAATGGTTGCACAGAGAAATTCACTGGCATGGATACATTATAAAGGTGAAGCATATGCACATATTGGACCATCATTTGTACCATCATTGGTGCCTGGATAGATTGCTCTATAGTGGCATTAAAAATTGCTGGAAAAGTCATATGAGTGGCATCAAGAAACGGTGGATAAGTAAGGACTAAATATTGGTGGGAGAAAGCTAAACAGGTTGGTCAGAACAATCAGTTACTGTTGCAATATCATACTGTATGTGAATTAGTTATAATTTACGGTTACTTAAAAATAAATGAAAGTATTTTTAGATGACATGAGGATCATCAAGCCTAGAAAAGCGTCCAGAGTGTACTGGTAAACTGATAACTTTTGTGTTTTTTTTAATTGTTTATTAGGCCTTAATCATACTGACAAGATGTTTGAGCACTCAGTTTTCACTGACAGTCAATCAGCAGTGCTAAACCTCACTTTTATATTTCATGGGGGTAATTAATCAGAGGAACAAACAATTAAGGGAATTAGGGATACTAGCAAATTACTTCTTAAAATGAAAGCTGTCTTCAGTTTACGTTCTTTGTTATACATATTTCAGTGCATTGCGTATAGGATACCAACATTATGTAATTACACTAAATGGTTCAGCTAACAACTTAATTACCAGGTTCATCGTTGATAATGGAAGGCCAAACACTAATCGTGTATCCTGCTCTGTCTTAGAATGTAGTGTTCCCTGGTGTCTTGTATTTCATGCATTAGGGACAATAGAATCTAATTTGTGACAATGTCTTTTGTAAAAAGCACTATACAAATAAAATTGAATTAAATGAATGAAAAGCTCTGTTACAACAACAAATTTATCACAGACTACCTCAATTTATCAATTAAATAAATATTCTTTTCACATGAATTAGGTTAAACTTCAAAATGATATATTCCATAATGAAATGTCCCCAAAGTATTGTGAAGTGTATATATATTTAAAACTAAGCTAAAGAAGCCTCATCCTTACTTGCTTTGTTGTGTCCAATTTGATTAACCACACTGCTCACAATAAATAGGGGATGCGTCATAATGTAATATTTCATTTTGAAGTATCCCCTAATTTTTGGGATTGAGCAGTATATTTTGTCAAGTTCGTCTGCAGTTTTAGTTTGGAGTTCTGTAACCCATTGCCATGATCCACCAGAGGGCGCGTAACGCTTCAAATACTAGATAAAGTGCCACTCCTAAAATGGAGACCAGCTCCTGAAAGTAGTTTCTGAAGGGACGTACTTGAAATGGAGTGCATGCTGTTTACACGCTGCAATTTCATGTGGGATTATTAAGGCGTCTAAAACATTTTAACTTTTGGGTTAAGTTTGTAAATTCAACCCCTGTCACTTCTCTAGACCTGACCATGAGTGTATAGTGAACTTATCGTGCAAATAAATATTGTTTTAATGAATAGGTTGAATATGGTAAGTGAGCTGGTTTGAACAAATCTGCAGGTTAATCATAATAGCTACTCTTCAGGTTTTGCCACGTAATGAAACATGAGGTAAACATGATGTTGTGTTTGCGCAGACTTAAGAACATTGGTTTGAAACCCATGCTATAATAACTGTTGATGCATGTGTTCTAAATGGGTCTGCACCATAGTTACAGTTTATTAGTTTGTTTCTGAGTGATAAATGTTCAACCTATTTACCTCTGTGGTTGCTTTTAAATTCTGAATTTACAAACAAACGTATATCACTCGTGAACGTAGTATTGACAGTGCCCTATATATTGACACAAAGGGAACTGGATTCACTTTAAGGTTGTCGCCAACTACTCTGGCACAGGGCAGATATGAGCTTGAATAATGAAAAAGAGATGAACCAGTGTACCAGCTGATTCTGGATGAACAAGTGTTGCCAGTTTCATTGTGAACTGACCGGCAGAAAACAGTACAGCAACTGGTTAGCGTGGTATATGTTGATTTTTAAGATGGGTCATGTTGCCATCAAATTCATTTTGGCTAGCTAAAATTAGACCAAGGTGCTTGCGTCTCTTAGTGGTCTGATACCCGATCTTGCCACACTGGTGTCCCAGGTTTGATTCTGGCTTGGCCAGGTCTCAAACAGGCACGACTGGGCTGTGCCTGAGGGAGGCCATTCAGTGCGAATGGAATTCCAGAAAAGTCCCACAACCCTCACCAGAATAAGCAGGGTTGAAATGTGCAAACAAAATGCAATAAATAGACGCATGCACAAAAAAACTTCCATACAGTAGCTGAAATACTTAATTCAAGAAAACAGGCTATGTATAATAATAATAATATAGCAAGTGATACATAACCTATTATGAAAAACTGTTTTTACAGATGTGGTGCACATGTTCATGTAATCACTACTTTATTGGTTTTTAATGGACACTTCTTGAAATATGTCTACAAGTAACTGTTTATGACTGTAATGAGTGTACTGCTCGTTAGTCATACAATGTTCAACACAACAATATAATTATGACACCCCACTATCAAAGCAAAGAGCTAAACATACAAATAGGGAAATATGTATTTTTATTAAAATAATGTAAATCACAGTATATAAAATAATACTTGCTAGTTTCTCCAGTGGCACAGTCTTTTATTAACCTAAAACGGTGAATAGGCTTTTAAATAGGATTTTGACATTTTTGCCAAACCCTTAATTGACGTTCACTGAATGCATGTGATGGCTGACGCAACACACGGTCCAGTAGAGTATGTGACCTTTGACATTTCACATATCTACATAGTGCTGCCATAGCTACTGTGAAGATTTGGGGACCTGAGTAGTTTAAGTATTTACTGATATTCAGTTCTGATACTCTCTTGATAAGGAAAAAGGGGATTGTGACGTTACAGTTGTGCCTGTTTTATTGAGGAAGCTAACATCATGTGATTGTGATCTGATTAAATGTGCTGCTTTGTTTTTTAATTTGCAGCAGATCAGCTGAGCTTCTCGTGTGGGTTTTTTAGTTTCTTGACTCATACACTCATTGAGTTATGTACCTACTGCCCAGAGCTGTTGGTTAATTCTTACGTTAAAATGCTGTATTGAGTTTGTGTTTGATCAGCTGAAAATGACTAAATGCTTTGCAGTAGTGGTAAATCATTAAGTAAACAGCAACGTAAAACGCATGGCATGACATGCCTATGCCCAGGAGTTAGAATTCAATACAAACACAATGGAACACACTTGTTTATCCCCAAGCATACACAATAGTTTGCATAAAGTCATGCTAGTTTGCCAGCTGACACGCCCTGGAGCCTGGTGGAGCCAAGGGTAACCCATGTTGTATGTTCGACTGTGAGCCACGCCTATAGACTCTGTATAAACGTTGATTTCATGCGCATAACTACTAGCAAATGAAGCACGCAAACAGTAATGCTTTCTTTGTCAAATATTTCCAAGTTCCTATAATGTCCACCTTTGCCAAAAATAAGGAGGGATTGGCGTCGTCTTACATGCCTAATTTTAAACCTGTACCGCGCATGTCAAAAGATATCACAAATTTTACACCACCATACAAATGAGCTTTTAGTAAAAATCCAAATTCAGTCGTCCTAAACTAAAAATGGTTCTTTAGTTTGTCCTTACTTCTGAGATAACTCTTTAACTCTGAAAAGGAATGGCAGGCTCTCAGCAACAACTCTTTGGATTTCAAAGAACTGCTTTGAGCACAAAGGTTTCTTGGGACATTCTTCCATTCTTCCACTGCACTAAATAACAGAATGTTTAGTACCAGGAAAGCAGGCTAGCTTTTTATGCTGAACATCAGTGTAGTACACTAGGTACGCGTTAAAGACTGGGAACAATGTAATATAATTGTTCTCAACGGTTTCCCTTGTAGCACTATTTGTGGCAGACTAGTTATGCACACCATGTTGCACAACGTGATGTGCATATCCAGACAGCAACCAGTTACAACACATGCCACGCAGACAGAAAATCACTGTATAAAAAAATCACTGTCTGGTTTATAGTTGCTGTTTATGCATTAAAAGCATATTTGGTACTTTTATTTCTGATTTTTATGACATTTAATTGTTAAAAAACTGTTTAAAAACTCAGATAGCTTTCTCATGTTTGTCTCTCTTATTATCAAGTTTGTCGCAATGTGGATCATTTATTATAGCTTAGATTTTATTATATAGCTTATAGCTGCATTTTATTTGAGCAAATAATGGTTAAACAAACAGGCATTCAGTTAAAACAACACAATTAATCTAAATAATTTCCAAATGTGTGCCTCAGAGAGCCGCTGTGGGTTCTGCTCTGCGAAGCATGATATACCTTAACAGCGGAGGTGTTGTACTGTGTAATGCCACACAGTTGCTTTATACTGTTGCTGCTGGGTAAGTTCCAATTGCCTAATAATTTGGTGGAACGAGGATTAGTTCTACTGGTTCCAATTCTAGTTTTGAATGTCAGTCTTTTAGAAGGTTTTTCAAATAGGAGTGACCTAAAACTACCTAAAAAAACTTTTTTTCTCATAACACTTTGTCTTAAGTAGGTTTCATATGGTGAAGGGAATTTTCACATGAACTAATCAGTACATTTAATAGGATTTCCCAATACGCAGATTTAATTGTGACATCGAAGTCTTTAAGAATGACTGACTGGTGTTAAGCAATCTTTGAGTCAGTTCATTCAGATGAGTGTGTTGAAGACAATATTTGCACCTGAAATCACAAAGGGTCACTGTTCTGTGTTGATTTAGTTCTCAGTTGGTGGTGTGTTATGCAACCCTGTGGTGTGCTGGGAAAGGCTAGGCGTTATCAGTCATGGCAAACTTAGAAAAAAAGGTAATCTCCTTTGCCTTGTACTATTCCTATAGCCACCATGGTTTAAATATTTTTTATGACGCATTGTATTTGTCAGTCTGTTTGCACAGTGTCATCATTCTTGAGGTCTGGCATCAAGTTAAAACCCTGGATCCTTGGACCACTTATGAATTATAAGCCATAAAAAAACGTCTGGTTAATTCTCAGAATATTTCAGGTGCCATGTTGTCACAATAGTCCCATCTGTAGGTGTGAATGGAACTAAATTGGGATCTCTGTGCTTGCAAGTTTATGCCAGGATATGTTAATAAAGTAGCACATAGAAAGAGGATATTAGTACTAAACGCATTGGATTAATTCCAGTACAAAAAAAAGAAATAGTGAAATAACTACTCACTTGAAAATAATGTGTTAGAGACCGCGTTGCGAGTCCCAGTTTGCGTTGTTCGCCGCGATAGGTTATTTTACCCTTGTCCCTTAGCGTTGTGTTTCTGTTTTTCCCCTCTGTTTGTAATGGCGTTTTGTTTTGATTTATCGCGGCGTCCTATTGGTTTGTTTCGTTCATTTACGCACCTGTTTTATATTTTGAGTTAATTAGGTTCGTTATATGAGCCGTGCAGACACGTTCGTGTTCGCCGGCTCATTGTGCGTTATACCCCGTCTGTGTAGCGTTACGTTATTGTGTTCCCCGTGTTTGTGCGCACTCCTTATTTTATGTTTCATTTTACAAAAG
>JAUZSU010029751.1:0-10458 GCA_034780255.1 Parotocinclus maculicauda | reverse complement strand
GTGTGTGTGTGTGTGTGTGTGTGTGTGTGTGTGTGTGTGTGTGTGTGTGTGTGTGTGTGTGTGTGTGTGTGTAAAAATACAAGGACATCCATAAGAGGAATGGAAAATGTGTAGCGGGTTCATCTGAGCACCATAACACAGACTTAGTAATTGACCGGATAATCAGATCTGTGAAGGAGACAAGGCTGTGTGAGCACAGCATAAACCTTACAGTGTGTGTGAGGTACATCTGAACAAAAGAGGCCCGTTCGAGGAAACTGTCATATATCATCAACAGCCTATGGACTAGTCTTTAGAAAGGTCCAGACCAGGCACAATTTAGAAATGTAATCTGCTACACCCAACTGTATGTTTTCCATTCCTTTATAGTTCCCTTTCTATTTGTTTTATATATAGTGTACTTGTCATTTTATTATGTTTTGTATTATTTGTTTTATTATATGATCTGTTTTGTTTGTTCTGTTATATTTTGTAACTATTTAACCTCTTTATTTTTATAAATGTACTGTTTCAATTAACCCCTATTTAGTTGCCCAAGGAGGCCCCTTTTTAAGTTGTGGTGTTCTACAGGTTTCATCCTGATCACATGCAATATGTAATTTTTTTCCCTTATCACCGTAGCTTTGCACAATTGGTGCTGTGGACATAAATGCTTGTACAGCTGTGTGAGATGTGTGGTTACCTTTTGGTTAAAATGTGCTATTTGAATATAATATATCTGACTTGACACTGCTGTTACTTTTCTGATTTAATTGGGAATTCTGAATTTAATTGGGAACCTTACATTTAATTAATAAACTTGCTTGTTAAGTCTTAAATGCAATGCCATATTATGTTAAGAATTGTACCTCAGAGGTAACTGATAAAGGTTCTGTGTAGAAAGCTACAACAGAAACAGTTTCCAGTACATTGTAGTTTCCGTTACTACACCTTCAGAAGACCATTTTAGTGCAAATATCTATTTGGAGGACCAATTAATGGCAATGACGTACCAGCGACATTAAACATCCTTTAACAAAATGATCCTTAAGTGATCCGTTATTACTTTACTATCATATTCGTACAATGCTCTCCACAAGTGTGCAAATGGTCTGTGATGATCTTACACAGAATATTCCAAAGTGCATTTTCTGATATTGCTGTATGCTTGACTTTCTCTGTCTTCTAATGTCTCAGAAAAGCTTGATGGTGTTTGGGTCAGGTAAATGTGGGGGGAAGTAAAAGACAGACAGATTCACCTAGATCCTTATGCTAATTATGTGATTTGCAAAGGAAACTTTGTATTCAGGACAATTCAGGACAAATGCAAAATACAGGTTTTGGTCTCAGACCTCTGAGCCCTCATTGTGGCTTTAGTACAAGATAACAAAATAAATTTAACTTTACAAATTCTTTCCCACTGTGCTCATTTACAGGTACATTGGTGCACTTGGAGCTCGGGTCATATGTGATAACATTCCTGGCCTGGTCAACAAGCAGCGACAGTTGTGCCAGAGACACCCAGACCTAATGCAGTCCATTGGTAAGGGAGCCAAGGACTGGATTCAGGAATGTCAGCACCAGTTCCGGCACCATCGCTGGAACTGCAGCACTCTGGAACGTGACCACACTGTCTTTGGCCGTGTCATGCTCCGCAGTATGTTCCACCTTTACCTACCCTGCAGTCGCATAGCACATTAATAGGACATAAATAGCAATCATTTGAAAAATTAATCTCTATTCAGGTATGCATTTGATATAGTTAGGCAACAGCTCATATCAGAACAAGTTAGAGGATAAAAGCCAACACCTCTCAGTTTTCTAGAATGGGAGGGAATCTGAGAGAGAGTGGATATTCTCCAAATAAGTGGTGAGCAGAAGGAATCTGCACAGGCGATGTATAAACAGTAATAGGAGATGTAAATATTTGTGAAGATGACTCTGGCAGACAGACAAAGCTGCTCACTTTGACATATCACCCTCTGTTT
Source organism: Parotocinclus maculicauda (assembly GCA_034780255.1). NCBI lineage: Eukaryota > Metazoa > Chordata > Actinopteri > Siluriformes > Loricariidae > Parotocinclus > Parotocinclus maculicauda. The sequence goes on along the minus strand of JAUZSU010029751.1, from coordinate 8,491 downwards.
TGGCTAAGTGCATAAGCGGGAGGATGAATAATGAGGGGAATAGGGGTCATCGTGTTCTCCACGGCAGGAAAAAACACACCTCAAGGCTATGAGTGCAATCAACCAGTCACTGAAGGTGAAGGAGCATTGGTCTGAATCAGTCTGAGGGTGGCCTCCCACATTGGAGCAGGCCCGGTAAGCCAAAGATCTTCAACCTGAGAGAATAAGTGCTATGTGGTGGTCACACCAGCATAGTAAAGCTTGGCTTCTTTTGTTATCTAGCTCAGTTCCATAACTGAATATGATGATATAATTATATGATTATATTCATAGCCAAACTAATTATTTTCTGTTTTCTTTTGAATGCCTGGCAGGTAGCCGTGAGGCAGCATTTGTGTATGCGATCTCTTCTGCTGGAGTGGTGTATGCCATCACCAGAGCATGTAGCCAGGGGGAGTTAAAGGTCTGCAGCTGTGACGATCAGAAGAGAGGAAGAGCAAGTGATGAACTGGGCATCTTTGACTGGGGTGGCTGCAGCGACAACATCAACTATGGCATCAAGTTTGCCAAAGCTTTTGTGGACGCCAGGGAAAGGATGGTCAAGGACGCCCGAGCTCTGATGAACCTGCACAACAACCGCTGTGGCAGAATGGTGAGAACACACCATGAGCTTGTTGAAGGTTTGTGTAATTATGGTAGTCATGCAAGAGAAAGCAAGTCCACAAAGCAATTCTTGCTGATGAACACAATAAAGAATGTGCAATCTCTACCTCACAAGTTGACCTACAAATAGATCAATGTCCACCACCACAGAGACATGGGTTTGAGTATCTCAGCAGAACCTCCAACCTGGCTGAGCACTGTACAAACACAATTGGCTGTGTGTGAAGGAGGAAAGGCCAGAAGACAGTTCAGCTCCCTGCTGCTGTAACAGTACCCCTGTAAGTCATTAGATGTACAGGCAAAGATGGTGGGTGGCCAGCATAGGTAATTTCTCTATAGGGATTCATGCTCACTGCAGAGCTCTGCCATCTGTCATTGAAAACAAGTGTTCAACAGCCACAACACAAGTTTGCCTGCCTATGGATTTCCTTCCTCAATGGAGTGGCTGTCCAGAGAGAGTGATGGGAAGGATGCCGTGACTCTAAAGAATTGGGCAGAACAAATTCAATAGTTAATCCTACAATCCACAAATAACAAATCTTGCTACAGTGCTGGATCCAGCTTTAAGGTACTGTGCTAAGCTCTTGCATTTACTGGGTGTTTGGCATTATAACCAATGAGCCATCATTTTCTTTAGGCAGTGAAGCGCTTCATGAAGCTGGAATGCAAGTGCCATGGCGTAAGTGGCTCCTGCACTCTACGGACCTGCTGGCTTGCTATGTCTGATTTCCGGCGCACTGGTGACTACTTGAGGAAGAAGTACAACACAGCAATGGAGGTCACAATGAACCAGGATGGTACAGGGTTTATGGCTGCAGACACAAGCTTCAAAGGAACAACCAAAAACGAGCTGGTCTATGTGGAAAACTCTCCAGACTATTGCCTTATGGATCGCACTGCAGGTGGGTAAATATTTATAGCATCTGAGACCACATAAGATACTCGAGGTAGAAGGGTAGGATTCCTGCAGCCAGAGTTCATCTGCACTCACCACTACTACACTTACCTTATACAGGCGGTATGCTGGCTTGGTGGGTAGCACTATTCCCTCACAGCAAGAAGGTCCTGGGTTCGATCCCTGAGCGGAGAAGCCTGGGTGCTTTATGTGTGGAGTCTGCATGTCCTCCCTGTGTCTGCGTGGGTTTACTCCAGGTACTCCGGTTTCCTCTCACAGTTCAAAGACATGCATTAGGTTACTTGATTACGCTAATTTGGCACAACCTGAGTGTATATATATGACTAGTCTTGAATGTAACCTTGTGTGTCTCGATTAAATGGCCATTGAGATGATTTACACTGTGTGACTTCTTCACAAAAGTCACTAACTTGCTTCATGTTCTTACAAGGTCTGTGTGTCTATCTGGTCAGTAAACTGAGTCGCAGTGTTTATAAAACAGCAGTGTTGTGTTAATCATTGTTTAGCCCTGTCTGTTTCTGTCCACTGGATGGAGTTGGCTGGACATCATTCGTTGCTGAACTATTCTCAAGCCAGCAGGCGTTGGAATGTTTAAAAATCTCAGATTTAAAAAGTTAAAGATATAGTCGTACCATTACAACAAGCACCACATCTGAGCCAGAGCCATGGAAAGGTATTCATAAGGGTGTGTGCCTACACTATTGTAAGTAGTATATTATACCTGCATATTCTCTCTAATCTATAGCTATATAAACTGGTTCACATTTACTGGCTGAGTCTTTTTTCCATCTGTTTTGGTGCATTTTTGGCTCTTGTCAAACATCCTCTAATGTGTTACAGCTTTCCTCTAAACAGGGGAATAACAGTACATGACTGCATTTACAATAATTATTGTGAATTTCTGTACATTAAAATGTGGTTGCATTAGAGATGCTGCGTAGACATGTTTTTAGCAGTTTCTCTGATGCATTCATTTATAATTTGCAGTTTTCTTGCGAAAATACCCTTTATATTTAAATAATCTTTTGTTTATTTGTTTCTTATTTAATGTCGCTATTGGCATCAGTGGCCATACACAAGGTTACATCTATACACAAGGTTATCTCAAGACTAGTTACATATACCCTCAGGTCAGGCCAATTTATCGTAATCAGTTAACCTAATGCATGTCTTTGGACTGTAGGAGGAAGCGGGAGCACCGAAGTAAACCCATCGCAGACACGTACCAACTCCACCCTGGGACTTAACCCAGGACCTTCTGGCTGTGAGGTGGTGGTGCTACCCACCGAGCCACCATGCAGCCCCATGTACATTATGGTAGTAATGAATATGGTAATGCCCAATAGCATCCATTTCAGTCAACGTCCTGTTTCACAGAAAGTAATGCGGTCAGTAAACTGCATATACCTGCAGTTATTAAAGTAATAAATATAACAACATGTTACAACCCTTGCATTTAGTGCAACAGTATTAAAAGTGATATATACTTTCTTAACATTCTTGATGAGATTGGAGAACAAGGAATGAGAAGACAGTCACTCCAAGGTCATACATTTGTTCTTGTGAATTCTCCAAACTTTGTGAACTAGAATTGCCAAAGCTTCTGTGTGTGGTTAATAATATTTTTGTGCGAACTTAAGTGTTTATTTTGCATCCTTGTTTAGCTGGAAGAATTCATTAGCATATACAGAATTTTATTCAAATAGATTTGGTAATATATGAAAGAAAATGATTATTGATGTTTTTTGTAAGTAGTAAAACGGAAACATGGGTTTTCATTTGTTCTTAAGCCTTTCTAAGAAAAACAATAATTGGGAGATGTGGCTGTGTGTTAAATCAACCTTTTACACCTAGCTCACTTAAGATTTGCTTACTTAATAGTCTTTTATATTTTCAGTACACTTATTAACATTTTTTATATTTTTACCAACCTTTACCAAGGGTGCCAATAATTCTAACATTGGGTTAATTGCATTGTGTAGCGCTCTTGCTATTGGACTTTTCACCCAAACCCCTGACAGGTTTGAACAAACAGTGGAAATATCATTAGCCTAAATCTGTTCCTCCATGTCTGTTTCAGGTTCTCTGGGCACAGCAGGGAGGGTGTGCAATAAATCTTCCAAGGGCATGGATGGCTGTGAAGTCATGTGCTGTGGCCGTGGATATGACACCACGCGGGTTAAGCGGGTCACCAAGTGCGAGTGCAAATTCAAGTGGTGCTGCGCGGTGGAGTGCAGAGACTGTGAAGATACCGTGGACGTTCACACCTGCAAGCCACACAAGCGTCCTGACTGGCTGGATCTCACTTGACTGCTGTAGGTGTGATCAGTTTTCTCTTCTCAGGTTTCTCAAATAGACCAGTGCAATGTGGGATCCTTGCTTCCTGATCTCCACATGTAGAATGGGGACTCTTGTTGGACTTGTTCACTTGCATAGTGAAAGTGCTGAAGCAAAACTATTGCCCAGCCAAGAGCATTGCTAGTTGCTGGATGGCAGGGGAAAATATATTAGATATATGACTTGTACCGTGGTATCATGGAACAGCTTTTGACAAGAACATTTGAAAAGGCTTTGACGCTAAACTGTAAATCACTTGCAAAAAGAAACTCTAATACTAGTTGTAAGTATTTGTTTTACCAACAGATGGACTGAGTTCGAATTTAAGGGCTAGAGTTTCAGATGATAATCTGAGAATAGACATGAAAATTACACATTACATGGAGTTGCCTCTGATTTGTCCAGAAACATACCTACAATGGGAGTTTATTTTGTACATTAGTGGATTAACAAAATAATAATCCATCAACACTAAATAGCATGTTACAGTGCAACAGCTATGTTCCTTCAAATTTGTATTCTGTAAAGATGTTATTATATATTTGGCTTGGATAAAAACAAAGAGCCTCGTCAAATATTAAATACTCCATTTTTTGTATTTTTTATGTGTATTTTATATGTACCATAAGGTTTTGTTTATGACTCTTATTATCTAAGCACTTGTGCATCCTTTTACAGGTAGCACTTTTTTGTGGGTTTCAGGTGTACTATATGACCAAAATTATGTAGACACCCCCTCTAAATCCCTTTCATTTCAGCCACACACACTGCAAACACATTCGTATTATGAATGAATCGCCATAAACAAACAGTGGCAGTATGGCGGATTGTGCTGAACACCTTAGTGACAATATCACAATTTTATAAGCCTCCATAACCGCTCAGTCAACTTTTTGCTGTTGGCTGTTGTAGTACCAACGAGGGGACAAGTGCTTTGTAGTATCTGTGTACTTGGGTGTCCACAAACTTTTGGCTGTATAGTGTAAGTCTGTATTAAAAGATTTCAGTTGCTAAATTCTCCCCCAAATTTAACCAATGTTTACTTGACATGTAATATATATTTAAAATAAATGTAGCTGGAAAAATCATCTGAACTTTAACCTTGTGTAAGATTTAAATACACTGTGTACTGAAACTGTTGGCTATAGACTTGCTCCTAATGTGAAGTAATACAAAATTGAATTAATGGTATTTATGATTATATAATATATATTTATAATATACAGGGTGAGTCAAAAAACAACACCATTTCGTTTTAGAAACAGGAAAATGGCATATATCATATTTTAGGTTGTGTCTGGTTTATAGCCACCATCTTGAAAGTCGCTATATTAAATCAAGGGCAAGTTTTTCCAATGGGAAGGTGGTCATGTAGCATATAAAAGAAGAACAGAAATCTGGTAACTGAAGATGGAATTGATGATTCTGATGTCTGGGGAACACAGCTGCCATATCACAGCCGCAGACTTAAACAACCAACACCCAAAAAGTGTGTGACCCTGTGTGACCAATTTTACACAACGCTGTTGCATCCCTCATAGCCAAACTCTGAGAAACTGGTACTGTGGACAAAAAGCCACGTAGTGGACGTCCAAAGACCGCTAATGACGAAGAAACCTCAGCAATGGTTTTGACAGCCTTTGCAAAAAGTCCACAACATAGCACGCTGTATAATATCGTTTACAACATATTTCTTTCTAAATATTAGAGCTGAATTTCTATCCTCACTGTATTTATTTTCCATCATCCCTATGTCCTTTAGGCAAAACAAATATTAAATGTCAAATCTTAACTATAAAAAGGAAACAGCATACCATAATTAAGTTCTAAAAATAGCCAGGACAGCATGGCTTGTGTTAATTTTGCCTTGGTGTGACAACACAGGTTGTAAATCTGTTAAGATGGATGAGCATTCAGGGTGTTGGCATGCTAGCAAAAGAATGTATATTCAAATGTAGATTCTATTCATCCAAAACAACATAAACCTAATGTTCAGGATGAGGGGCTGGCTGGCATGAACAGAAGAAAAGAGAAAAACTGATGCAGACTCTCACTGAACAGAGATTTTCATCTGCTTATGCTATAGGATTTTAAATTGTAGGCCTATACCTAATAATATTTATTATATTTAACTGGGACTATTAGGATTTGTGTATTGCAGTGTACCTTTACAAATCAAAAATGTATTTTGGTTTCACAAACAAGATTGCACTGATAAAGCACTCTTATCTCTGTAGGAATGCATTCCCTCCACATAAAAGGCTTAAAGTTACACAAATCTATTAGTCACCCTGTACTAGGGAAAGTATTGCTTAATTATTTAGCTTTCAGGGTTTCATCCAAAGGTGCATTTGTAGAACACAGAAATCTGATTATGTGTTTTGCCGTTCAACAGCTTAATCCCACACCTCTTCTGCAAGAAGCAAATGTTCTGTGTTGAGAAAGAACTGGGGGAAACATGTTAGGGTGTTTACTTTAAAACAATATAAAATAGTTTTTTTTATTTTTGCATGGTTGTTGTTGAACCAGCACATTGTGAACTATTATGTCGAATTAGTACGCTAATCCCCCAAAATTGAAACATTGTGGCTGATAGAGTTTTGACTGTCATTCGCTTTTCTGAGCCAAGTGACATTAACTATGGTTGATTAAAGGGTTACTGAACATAAATATCACATGACCATATTCACACAGTGCCAAGTGTGTGTGGTCTGAGTAACTGCATTAATTTGAAGTCACATGCTCTAGATAAAGATCTTTTGGGGCTGAAAACCATCCAGCTGTTTTCATCGTAGCCAAGTACAACATTCTGATACATTTATGGATTCACACTTTTTCATGGAAATGTTGATGTAGTTATTTGAGTGTAAGTGATTGTATGTGCTACTATTTCGTTTGTTTTGAGGACTGATGGTAAGTCAGCGTCTTAGTCACGCAAGATGGCTATAGTGTTTGGTTTTACTAATAATACTAATAAATAAATAGTGAAAAAAATTAAATAAAATGTATATAATTAAATAAAAACGTTCAACATGAGCAGTATAGTGCTGAAAGTAAAAATATTATATATGCTACACTACATGAACAAAGGTTTAAAATCACAGACCCCACCAAAGGAGCCCTGAGACTCAGTGACTCTGGTGAGGTGAAAAAAATTATCGTTTATATATGTACATGTACAAACCCTTTACTGGCCAAGTAGGGTCACAGGAATGCATGTGGCTCCTTTAATAAATGTGAAGCCATCAATCACTTCTTCACTAAGACTCAGGCCTCAGCAATTGTGGGCTTAGACAGCTGCACTACCTGAGTGCCTAATCTGAAAATATGTAAAATAAGTATTGTGGAAAATGTGTACGTGTGTAAGGTGGGTTTTTTTGCCCTGTGTCTTTTGTTTTGCCCTGTCCGCGATATTTGCAAACTTCTGCTGACAACACAAACTCACTGAACAATTGCCATCATGGCTTTGCCTCATAAAGCAGCTCCTGTACCTGCAGTTGCTGGCAACTTTGTCATTCTTGAAACTAGGCTAAATAAAAACACAGTCTTTTGATCATTATGTTACTTTGTCCTCCATTCCCTCTTCTCTTTGGAAACACAGAGCCATGTTCAGATTTAGGATAATGTTTATAAAAATGCTAGTAATATAACTGTTAATTAATAATACATTTTATTTAGTAAAAGCTTAAACTTGTTGTGCAATTGAATAGACCTCCTAAAGCAAAAGATAGTGTTAGTGCTAAAAAAACGAGGTTTCAGCTCTTGTGTGAGATAGTGTATCTCTCTGTGGTCCTTTTTTATCCAAAGTTGGTTATGAAATATTGGTGTTTTCTGTGCCTTTTTCTGTGAGCACCAAAATGATGGATTCATCATTAGAAGACATTTAATTCAACTTGTCTCCAGATGATTGTTGTCAGCCCTAATTTCTTTTTTACTAATTTTAAGTTTAAGGTCACTCCTGGTCAAACTGGAATACAGTTATTTGAACATGCTGAAGAATTAAAAAGTCTAATTTTGAGACCTTACACTAGTGGTACTATCTGGTACTATCTGCAAATGTACTCAAACTATTAACCATGACAAATTTAATGTTTCAAGAGTCACAATATGTTTCACACATGAGTACTTAATAATATTACAGTCTTTTTGCACAGGTTGTGTTAGACTCTGTTCTATAACAAAACGTGTCATTGTTCAGGGGTGCGAGTCTGCAAGTATGCTTGATCTCTTAACCAATCAAATTGCATAACCCACTCAACCATCTAAGGCATGCTGGGGCCTTTTTCTGCATTTCTGACTTTTCACCCATTAATATTGTCAATAATATGTTGTTTTGACATACCAATAAGAAGGTTCAATTATACAACATTATTTAATGAGGTGGAATAAGATTTTGGACTTAAATGAATAAGGAGCAAGCAGCTGTAGATAGTTTTAGATGACAAACCTGCACTTGTCGAAGAGGAGCCTGCAGTTATATAATAAGATCATGTGGATGTAGATGAAGAGCAGGCAGCTCTGGTTGAGGAGCCTGCAGCTGTAGATAAAGAGCAGACAGTTCTGGTTGAGGAGCCTGCAGCTGTAGATGAAGAGCAG
>JAUZSU010029741.1:0-10459 GCA_034780255.1 Parotocinclus maculicauda | reverse complement strand
ATAACATTACATGTATATAATAGGATTTGTTTCTGTACTTTAGGATTTGGTCCGAATAAGCGGCTGGTCCCATTAACGGGAATCGACTGTATTAGTATTTTATAATTAAAAATATATGCATTATAATGTATAACTAGCACAACGATGTAATAAAAACTAATTACTTCAAAAACACTGAACATCTTATGTTTTTTTCTGTGTAATCTACAACTTGCGTCACAAATCTACTTGCCTTCATTGTAATTTGCTAACTGACAAAACATTGGTTGCATTGATGATAACGTTTTTTTTAATTGTTCACTTATGGTTAAGGTAACTGTGATTGCATTGATTAATTGCTGGTAAGAACTGCCTTTAAACCAGCATCAGTTCCAAAGGAGGTTAAAAAAATAACAGATTTGGGGTCCTCAGGCAGCACAGAAGTCTAATCTAATACTGGTGGTACCATCTAGACAGGCTACACGTCACATGCAGATATGATTGACTAAAAATTCATTACTGATGTTAATAATGAGTAAATAAATTGCACAAGGAGACAAAATAGAGACACGACCAGCCTCACAGGTTACATTATTAGATGTAACTGATAGACATGGCTCCTCCTCACTAGCATGGAAGTGGTTTGGCTTTGAAAAGATGCCTGTTGTACATAAGATGGCAATCTCCGAAACGTGCTTGGCATTACAGACATTTGTGAACTAACCACTGTGCAGAATATACAGATTATGACAAACTTTGGGAGTCAATAGTCCTTGAACCAGCCAGGATACCAGCAGGAAAACACACTTAGCAATAAAACACAATTAATGGAATCATTCTGCAAAGAAGAGTGCCTTATAATAAGAAAAGCAGCAAATGCTGTGACAGCGTAATATTAACAAACATTAATGTGATTGCTAGAAAAAACTATATGTTAATTATCCAGATATGTAGATATGTTTGTAAATTTATTAAAAAAGAAAAACTGAACTATAACATGGTCATAAGTATTCAGCCCCTTTGCTGTGACTCATATTGAACTCACAAGCTGTCCATTTCTTCTTATCCTTCTTGAGATGGTTCTACTCCTTCATTGGACTCCAGCTGTGTTTAATTGAACTGATTGGACTTGATTAGAGAAGGCACACACCTGTCTATATAAGACCTCACAGCGCATATGAGAATCATGAGGTCAAAGGAACTGCCCAAGGAGCTCAGAGACAAAATTGTGGCAAGGTTACAAAATAATTTATGTAACACTCAAGGTTTCTAAGAGCACTGTGGCCTCCATAATCCTTAAAAGGAAGAAGTTTGGGACGACTAGAATTCCTAGACCTGGCCGCCCACCCAAACTGCGCAAACCCTAAATCAAGGTGTGAAAAACTTGTTGCATCATTCCCAAGACGACTCATGGCTGTACTAGCTCAAAAGGGTGCTTCTACTAAATACTGAGCAAAGGGTCTGATTACTTATGACCATGTAATGTTTCAGTTTTTCTTTTTTAATAGATTCTAATAATTTCTAAATGTCTGTTTTTTTCTGTCAAGATGGGATGCTGAGTGTACATTAATGAGAAATAAAATCTGTAATTGACTTCAATTGTGATGAACTTCGAAATTACTTGCCACACAATGGCACACCAACCACCACCTTCAAACTTTTTGTTTTAACTCGATAAATACGAATTAATACGAATGTAACCCAATGAGCATGGCTCCCTTTTTGAGTCTTGGTCCTCCCTATCTTGCAACTTTTATGGAGTTTTTCCTTTCCACTGTTTCCACAGGCTTGCTCAATTTGAGAGTGGCATTTTAAGATAATGTTGTAAAACTGCTCTGAGACAACGCTCCGTTGTAAAGAGCGCTAAATAACTATGAATTGACCACCAGCCAAGACTTGAGAGGTGGTTAGCTGGCTTCATGGATTACTGCTGCTGGTGCCAAGTGTGACCCAAACATATGCATGCTTCAGCATAAATCAAGATTTATCCAAGCAGGCTACACATTTTCCAGTTTACAAGTGCCAAGACATTGGTGAGTCTGTGCCCACTGCTTTAACGCTCTGTTCCAGGCTAACAGAAGAGGAACCTGACGTGGTCCTCTGCTACTGTTTTCCAGCTACTTCAACAATATGTGACATACTGCATTCCTGCTCATCAAATCACATGATCAAAATCAAAGAGGTCATCTGACTTACTACAGCCTTTCTGTCAGCTCAAACCTGCCTAGCCAATCGGTTTTGACATCTCTCACCAACAAAACATATGTCTGTGAACTGCCTTTCATTCGATGCGTTTTCTTTATTACATCATTCTGAGTTCAGCAGTTATAGGATATCTCAAACTAGACTGTCAGCAACAGGCATGCAATGGTCAAAATCACTAAGATCCTATGATTTACTCCTTATGTTGATTGATGTCAACATCAGAGTTCTGCAACTCTTTCTGAGGATCCCTTCCTTGGCAGGGACCTAGTTGCAAGGTACTGATCACCATTTAGTTTTGTAAGGGATCTAGGTCCTATAGGGACTGATACCACACTACTTTAGATTTGGCAGGAATCTAGGTCCTAGGTACTGATCCCACCCCATTTTAGTTATGTCAGGGTTTTAGCCACTAGGTACAGATCCCTCAGTGATCTAGGTGTTAAGAGCCTATTTGTTGGGTGCCCCACCTTTTTGCTTTAGGTAATACTCGCCCAAACGCAATCGCTTTCAAGCACAACATTTAGTGACAGGCTGATTTATTATTACAGTTATTATTATTATTACCTCACGCTGCAGGCCTGCATGATTTTATACATTGCGCTGCAGCCACTAGATGTGAAAGGTATGAAAATGTTTTTATTAAAAAGTGATCCGTGAGTGTAGCTATGTGAAAAATTAAATATGAACGAACTCACTGTGACCAAGTGACCGCAAGAAAATACCGATCTATATATTGTGGTCTAATATGTCAACTAACATTAATTGATTTTCATGTAACTGATTAAAAGCTAAACATTACTTTGACCTTTCTGCTAAATGAGGAGACCATACATACTCGTAACTTCTTTACAATGCATCTCAGCAGGTTTGTTTGTGCAAAACTAAACATTATTATCCATTCCGTATTATGATATCGTTGACATTTCGCCCTTTAAGACTGTGGCGTTACTCACAGTATAATTATATACTATTTCCTAATAACTTTCTTTCATAAACACTCCAGAAGTGCACACTGAATGTAACGTTAACTATTACTAGACTAAGCTAAACTTCCGGAAAAGCACCCTTACCTGCAACCAGTCATCTTGTAACATACGAAAATATATTTAAATTTCAAGCACCTCCTTTAAATATATAAAACTATTTACATTACAGAGATAGTTACATTTATCATTAGACAGCAGCTTTACTAGCGTACTACCGTTAGCTTAGCCAACCATTATTGTACCGATACATTTAGCTTTTTTTACCAAATCAAACAAAAACTTTTAATTTAAAGGTATAATTATTCTGCACAAATCTAGCAGCCTCGTGTAGTTTATCTGTAGCGTATCTATTTCAAGCTTTTTCTTACCTCTGATCTCTTTGTAGCCTCTGCAATAACGTGTATAGTGCGCATGCGCACGTTCAACCAAGCGCAGCGGTTTTCAGTTACGTGAGGGAACAGCGCAGGGTTATCTCATTTTTATGATCATTTCATATACTACATACTTTCACCTTAACATAATCTAAGCCTTTTCTTTTCCGTGTGAGTAATAAATGAGCATTAAAATGGCAGAGTATTTTATGTAGACCGTAAGCACGTGAGAACCCTAGGCAGTTTTACCGTTTCATGCCCCGCGAAGAGCTTCCGTAAAGTATTAACAGCGCGTCACTTTTTTTTTTTTTTTTTTTTTACATTTTGTTACGTTAGAGCCTTATTCTAAGAATGATTCAATTATTTTCCCCTCAGAATTTTACACACAATACACAATACTGACACAATTTTAAAAAACAAAGTTTGTTTTGAATTTTGGCAAATTAAAAAAGTATTCACAGCCCTTGGCTGTCAAATCAAAGTTGGACTCAAAGTGCATGCTGTTTCCACTAATCATCCTTTAGTTGTTTTGATAACTTGATTGGAGTCCTTCTGTGGTAAATCCAGTTGATTGGACATAATTTGGAAAGGCACACACCTGTCTTTATAAGGTAACAGTGGACAGTATATGTCAGGACACAAACCAAGCCATAAAGTCCAAGGAATTGTCTGTAGACCTACGAGGCAGGATTGTATTGAGGCACAGGTCTGGGGAAGGCCTCTGAAATTTAAAATGGCCTTTAATATAATTTTTGTCTTCTTCTATCACATCTGAAATATAGTCTTTTTTGCATGGTGTTGCATACGTCTGTAATACAAGCATTAGGATGTTGCTGTGGTGTTAGATTTGAGTCATATTTCTGCATATGTCATGGGAGATTGTCATGGAGATTATTGTTGACATTCCCCCAGAATATTCTGATTTATTGGAAGTTTTCTGGAACTCCAGGACCACCAAGCTTCCTTCTCACCAAACATAGGATTGTGCCCTAGACCATACAGAAGTAATTGGAAGAAGTTTGGAACCACCAGGACTCTTCCTAGAGCTGACCGTCTAGCCAGGGATCTAGCCAGGGATCTAGCCAGGGATCTAGCCAGGGACTGTGGTGGCGTAGTGGTTAAGGTACTGGACTATGGACCAGAAGGCCCAGGGTTCAAATCCCACCTCTGCCAAGCTACCACAGATGGGTCATTGAACAAGGCCCTTAACCCACAACTGCTTAAATCGCTCTGGATAAGGCCGTCTGCTAAATGACATATGATCAAGGTAAAGGGCCTTTGTCAGGGAGGTGACCATGAACCCAAGGGTCATTCTGACACAAGGGTCACCCTGCTCTGTGAACAAAGGAGAACCTTCCAGAAGGACAAGCATTTCTGTAGCACTCTAACAATCAGGCCTGTATGATAGAGGAGCCGGATGGAAGCCACTCCTCAGTAAAAAGCACAAGAGCACAAACCCAGTTGGAGCTTTTCAAAAGGCACCTGAAGGACAAAGTTCTCTGGTCTAAGAAAACAAAAATTAAAATCTTGTGAAAGTAGCCCCCAAACCTCCCCCCTCCCCAAAGAGTCCAGGACGGACAAGGGATGAGACTAATTAATTGATCCTTTGATCAATTAAATTTTTTTTATTCAATAAAATAGTGAGAGGTTCTGCCAATGTACTAAACTTGTAAATGAATCGGCAATAATGCCACTGCTTTAACAGCTTATGGCCATCCATAGTGACCCCTGTCTTACTAATTATATAACCCCACATAATGTAGCCTGTAGATTAAACTCACACTTCTCACCTTTTACACAGAGTTGGTGCTAATATCTGTAGCACAAAGCGCACATACTGTACATGAGACGGCCTCTCTGGAGAGTAGATCAGAATGACTGGCATATGATATCTCGCAGGTAAACTTGGGACTGGGAAGTAAAGCCCCTTCTGTATGGTCTAGGGCACAATCCTATGTTTGGTGAGGAGGAAGCTTGGTGGTCCTAGATTTACTGAAAACTTTCAAAAAATCATAATATTCTGGAGGAATGTCAGCAATAATCTTTTAACATATGCAAAATGTGACTCAAATCTAACACCACAGCAACATCCTAATGCTTACATTACAGACTTATGCAACACCATGCACAAAAGATGATATTTCAGATGTGATGAAAGAAGATAAAAAAATAATATTAAAGGCCATTTTAAATTTCAGAATGCATTATCTTGATCTTACAGGTCACGAAGTATCAAAATATTCAACTGACTGATCTAAAATACTGAAAACACAGCCAATAGGGGGATATGCATAATTTTCAGACAGTTTAATCGACAAATATTTCCAAAACTTTCCGGAGCAGGAGAAATTCTGTTTCTTTTTTTTATCTGTTATTCTTAAAGATTCTTCAGTCAAAAAAGTGCTTTATCCGGTTTAGAAAGATTTACATATTTTTTCAACATATTTGTTAAACAACAATTGTTAGGACGATTGATGCTGCAAGTCCTAATAATCAAACACAGGAATGAGTAAAACTCAAATTTATTTTGAACAACTCACCAAAAGCACAAACACATTTATTGTGGGGAAACAGGTGCATTTAATGCATTTCATTACAGCTTAAGTATATGTATGTATATACACAGTAGAAAGATGTATATTAACTGATATATTTTTAAGAATTTGGCAATGCAAAACATTTGGTACAGATTAGCCCTTTATTTTCACTGAAGTGTGGTCTTCTGTTCACTGAGTTGGTAGCACAAGTCCAAACTGTAAAACCAGCATTCCATCCTAGGATTGTGGTACAGTATACAAATTATAAATTGCAAAATTCCACTGCCAACATGTTTTAGCTTCTTAAAAAAGCCACAATAACAAAGTTCTAATTTCAGAAATAAGACACATTCCACAACCAAAGAACAATATCAGATACTCACCTGTACTGCACCATCTCCAATTCTGCTTTGCACGTCTCTTAAAGATTGACACTGTTCCAAGAGGTGCTCACCACAAACAACATCCACCTGCCCAATAAGGAGAAACATACTTAGATTGTTTCTTTTCAATGACAAGGCAGTATGTGGATAAATCCACATAAGATATCTAATGGTAAATCCATCATCAGTAAAAATAAATATACATATCCACAATCTTTAGCTGCCCTTAATTTCCATTTGAACCGTCTGACATAAACAAATAGCAGATTATAGGAAATTATACTCTTTAATAACCCATAATATCAACCAACAACTTAACATGGTCAAAAGTAGCTTTACTTAAAAATGTCTTCAGTTTAAATATCTCCAAGTCATAAACAGCATGTCTGAAGCCAATATAAACTCAAAAATCCAAATTCAAGAAGGAACCTTTGAAATTATACAACAACTAGAATAAAAAACTCTACCGTTGGACTTTCATCTTGAGTACAGTGCATCTGCATTGTGCAAGTCCTGTCAGTTTGTGTTATGATCCAGCAGTTAGGGGAGATTTTTGGGAAAGTGACTATTAGGGAGTAGCCAGTACCACTGCCCAACACTAGAGGATAGGTCGTCCTAGCTAATCGCAATGGTGCTGATTTGTGCTGAAGAGATGCACATGCTTATCACCTGAATTGAAAGCCCTTCATAAGCAGTGTCTCTCCTTGCACCCTCGCCCTTCCTCTGTACTTTGTAGCGCCTCGGCGTGAAGTAAGGATCAATTTAGGGAAAGGCGGTTCTTCCTGCATAAGTGTAGTGTAGCGTAACCAAAACATCTGAGGTAAATTAACTATTCTTGGGGTAAGATTTCTGTATCACTGACTCTCCTTTTTTGTTACGCTTTGAGCATTTTCTGGTTTAGTGATGTCAAGTTCATGGTGCGATGTGAGCTTGCGCTTCATGTTTTTCACGCCCTTTTCTCTCTGCGCAGTTCTGCCTCCCTGCACTTGGATCCGACTCTCTGGTTCATCTATGTGAACCCTAACAGTAAAAGTATGGTGAAACTCAACAACCAAATAAAACAAATAAGATAAAACTACGTACTTAAATAAGCATTGTAATTATGTATAGTTGCAGGTATTTTCCCAATTGTGTTAATTCTGGACCAGGCAGCACATACTTACACACTTACTCAGCGTTCCTATGCGCAGAGAAAAGACCCTAACTTGAAGTAGGAGCTAAAACAGTCCCTATACACATTCTTAGAACTCTACAGACAATCATTCCCAGTTCTGACAATCATTCCCATTTCCTGTGTTGAGAAGAAAGAGGGCACAGTTCTGAGAACTTTGAAAAATTTTCTCCAGTGTGATTAGCAGAGCAACCTGCATCTACAAGTGATGCTCAATCTGGCCAGAAAGCATTATTAGTCCCTGCAGTGGTGAGCTAGCATAGTAGACAGCAGCATTACCAGAGTGGCCTTAATGAAAATCAAATTGAACACACGGTGAGATTTTACTGGCTTTCATGTTGCAATGTTGGATAAATATATTCAGGCTAGAAATGCACAGATCGATCATCAGGTAACCGACAATCCAAAACACAATCGTTAAACAGAGTGTGAGCTTTAAACTGTGTGTTTGTTAATGAGACAGATTGGTGCGGTCTCACATTGATGACATGGAATTACCAGATGTTGGCTATGCTTCAATGCTACTACTCAGTACACTAAAGAGTCTCTTCCTACATAGAGCAATAATATTGAGCTGTATTCAGTTGTCTCGTTCTTCACAGCAGCGAGTGCTGTCTGCAACATGCATGACGAAAGTAAGCCTTGGATGATCAGGTCTGAAAACACTCAGAACAATGAATTTGATAAGACATTTAAAACAACATCACCTCGCTGAATATGTGGAATTTGACAAAGTTAAAGCTGACTCACACGGTAGGCACAAGCAGACAGTTGCTGTTATTTTTCTTTAGCAGTCAAGAAGTTTCCATTGAAGAAAAGTTAAAAAAAAAGATGTCCCTACTTAAGAATCTACTGAGGAGGGAGGAAAAATAAATAAATAAATAAATCTTTATTTTTCAGCACTTTTAAATTTCTCAAGGACTATGTGGAATCAACACAAGGAAGGAGAAAGAAATAAATAAAAAAATATTTTAAAATAAATTTTACTTAATCTACAATTAAATTAAAGTGAATCTGGAAAAAAAATTAATGTACAGAACAATACTGTTGGCTCTCCACCGAAGGGCGGAAAAAGCTCAAACTAATTATTATTATTATTATTTTTTATTTCAATCATAAGTACTGCGGCGGATCCGCGAAATACAAAAAATATATATATATATTTTTGTATTCTTCTAATATGATCGTCGGCGGATCCGCAAAACAAGCAATAAAAAAAGTCTGGCCTTATGCTGAATTATTGGACAGAAAAAAAACAGCTAAAAAAATGATCGTATGTTTATAAAAATCAAAAATCAGGAAAAAAAACAGTTTAATCGCTACATCTATAATTCAGGCATTAGCAATGCTTGTTTGATCTGTACACCCTGACGACTATTTATGACAAAGATTACAATCCATGCTGTACCTGCAAATTCGGACTCAACTCCATCTTCCTTCTGATAAAGAGCTCCACATGTCGAATAGTGGCTTCGCCTGATACACGTATATACCGTCTCTCTAGAGGCTGCATAAAAGAAACATTAGACATAACCAACATAATCCAGCAAATGACACATTTTAGTAAATACCTTACAGAAAATACCTTAAAATTCTGAATGCCCTCTTCAGCTCTGTGAATAAATGATGAAAAAACATAAAAATTAGACATGAGAACCGAGGTTTTTTTTTTCATCGAGTTTTTTTGTGCTTTTTGTGCCATCTAGTGGTGAAGTCAACTTTATGGCAGCCTTACTAAAGAAACGCAGGGAAGATAAAGCACAATGCATTAAAAAGAATAGACATGGATAGGGAAAAATATAACACTGACCCCACAAACTCAAGCATCAGAGACACGTCGAGCTCTGGAGGAAGTGTAAACATCTGCTCTTTCTGTTTCTGAGGGTTTAGTGGAATAATGGTTTGAGTTTCTAAATAGAAAAATAGATTTTTTTAAAGAACATTTTAAAGTACAGAGGCCAAAAGATTGACATGTCAAAACAAACCACTCAAACATCTACAAGCAGGTAAATGCGAAGCTGGGGAACAATAGTGAAAATCAGCACACCTGCTTTTGGTACTGCAATACTTCTCTCTTTGTAGAATGCACACATTCGTGTTCTCTCCTCTTATAGTTGGGGAGGGAAGCATGAGGAAATACACAATATCATTAATAAAACAATATCAAATAGTATGCGTTGTATGCAACCGTTTAATGGCCATCAGATCAACATCCGTTCACTTTAACGACCGAGGTCTTAAAAATGCTAATGAATTATAAAAGAAAATAACTGTAACAGCTAGTCACCTCAACAGCCAATCAAATCATGGGTAATTTAATAATGTTTGCGTATGACTTTTCAGCTATAGTGTATGTGCCTGTCCTATTGTAGGTAGAACTCATTTATTTATTAATTTACTTATTTATGTAAAGTTGATCGCTTGCGCGCCATGCTGTCAAACAAAGTTGCTGAAATTCTGGTTTATGCTTTTATTTGATCTAGGTTGGAATATTGCAATGCTCTTTTCATTGGCCTCCCTAAAAAAACATACAGTTTCTCTAATATGTTCAAGACTCAGCTGTGTGAGTCCTCACACATACTACAAAATCTGCCCATCTTACACTAAAACCTCCATCAACTTTACTGGTTATTCATCCCCCTACGAATACAGTTTAAAATCTTGCTCCTGGCTTACAAATCCCTTAATGGTCTGACCCCGGGCTATTTCTCGCAACTTTTGCATTCTTATAACCCAACCCAAGCCAAACACTCAGGTCTTCTGACATTGGTCACCTGGAGGTCCCAAAATACAAACTGGTCACTGCCGGTGGCAGATCATTCAGTGT
>JAUZSU010029730.1:0-10459 GCA_034780255.1 Parotocinclus maculicauda | reverse complement strand
CCAATAAAAAAATTATTTAAAAAAAAAAAAAAAAAAAAAAAAAAAAAGGTCAGATTATGTTTCATTTCTGGCCCAATCCCCTTGTTTATAGTGGCCTGGGCCATGCAGGCTAACTAAAAGGTATTACCGTATATATTGCCAGTTCTAAGATGAAGTTTTGCCACCTCAGTACCTACGTGGGTATATCACTGGCACACTGTTTGCCTAGGTCCTTTCAGTATGCTACAGCTAAAATAAACACCATCACAAGTGTCTCAGTCCTATGTGTGATAAATGTTTTCGCCATGTTTCCTTGAGAAAAGTAACATTGTCTCAGTGTCTTCAAGGCTTAATAGATTACTATCAGTATATGTTTAAGTTGTGATTGAGCAATAGAGCATCTTGTGCAAGCAGTCTGATCCGATCGGTTTGTCAATTTCAGCCAGTTTCTGGGATCTGTGGTTTGATTTCATGAAGCTTAATAGCTGATTATTCCAATTCATGCTCTTAAGTAGATTTTTAAATCGTGTCAGAACATGGAATGGGGAGGTCGGTGTTCGTGTTATTTAGCTTAATATGCATGACACTACAAATAAAATACAATTCTTATATAGTTACATTATTTCTTCCTGAAAAGAAAAAGTTGAATGTTTTACTAACCTGTCCAGGCTCAGTTTTCTCACTACACCACTTGCCCAGGTCAGTCATACAGCGCTTTTGCAGGTCAGGGTCCAGCTTCACATCCAGAGCCCTCTGGTGGAGGATACGCTGTACTTCCGTCTTACAGTCACGAGACAACTGCAGATACACACAAAAATAATTTCCTCATGGATCAACAAAATAGGATCCTTTTTTCAGTCTTTGTACAAGACTGAAAATCACCCCCTGTACAAGATCACATACATTTGTTTAAAAAAAAAAAAAAAAAAAAAAAACAACGTATTTGCTTTACTACAGGTATGCACCGCTCAATGTCCATCAGATTAAAGTCAGTGCATTTTAAGTTTTATTTCAAACAAATTATAATAAAAAAATAATATTTTAACTCCAGATGTTGTAGCCAAAAGCTGTTTTGCCACAAACCCAAACAACACTAGAGATCCACGAGAAGAGATATCTGTCTTCCAGTGTGTCTGTGTATGTCTATGTGTGTTACTAGCTCACATTTGGACAGGGGACTGGTTCACACTTTTTATCTGGCTGATCTTCTGTGATGCTTGTAATTCTGTCTATCAGAGTTTTTTTGGCTTGCGTCAAACAAAAAGTATCAGGTCCATCATACTAATCTCTAAGAAGTGTTACATCTTTCCCATAGACATGGATGTAACAGTACATTACTTGATTTTCTGCAGTTATTATGAATTTCCATAAATAAAGAAAAAAACGCAGCTGAATTAGAGATGCAGTAAAAGTGATAGAGTTCCAGTGTGATGTATTTACGCACTGCTTGCATTCGGTTTTCTTGTGAAAATACATTTCATGTTTATATTACAGCAGCGTAAAAAGACTGACTATGATTGTCTGGCAAACATACATTTCGGTCAGCTTCCTGTTTCACAGCATGTAATAGTCATTAAATGGTGCATACCTGTATCTATAGCATTAAAACATTAAAATTCCCAATTAGTCAGCAGTAAGTCCACTCCCCTTGCCAAACCCAAATCACCTAAAATTACCATTTTAAGATTTGAAAATTTCAGTCTTTGCAACATTCAAAAGTATTATACTTTAAGACCATTAACCAGAAAATACATGTTTACAAAGACTGAAACTCCCTTTCATTGGATTATCATGGCATGCTTAATTTTTGGCCAGAAGATCTGTACTTTAAACCTTTGCAACAAAAACACAGTACTTACAGCCGCAACACTCGCTTCCTCAGAGGAATCCTGTGGTTACATTTGAGGTTAGATTTAGTTATAGAACTAAGATATATAATCAGATAAAGGGGTTATGTTGGCTATAGGTAAGAGTTCAGACAACATCCAGTCGCTTCTCATTTAGAATTATTGCAGAGTATTCCACTTTACAGTCGCCAGAACAGCCTGTGCATGCTAAAACAATACGGGGCAATGTAAGGATGGGTGAGCACTCTTACCCGTCTTCCCTGCTCCTCGGTGCGGTAAGCATGTCTGTAGAGGCAGGAGAAAACTGCTCCCGCAGGCATGACCTCGCTGGTCTCATTCCAACCATGAGTGTGGCAAATGCGTGACGCATCATTCTGACACTTCCTGTAGAGGAGAGGGTCCAGTCTGACGGACAGAGGGAATATGTGAAGTAGTAGTTGTAGTTTACTGCCATTAAAATACATGTAGGTTGAAATATAGTTGAATATATTTACACACAAAATTATTCAGGACTTTTTGGATTATCTTAAGATAAAATGCCAAATTTAAAGAGCATTTCACTCAAGAGTTTTTTCATATCGCCATCTTAACCGTATCGGGAAAATATACTGTAGATACCAGGGCATTCTATTAAGGTATGTTTTACAGGCAGCAGTGAGTTTTGGCAAGATGGTGCATCTTTGCCAATCAGTTGGTGTTGATGTATCAGAGCAGAGTTCCAGCACCTCACTATGGTTGTTTGATCCTGTGGTCTTTAAGTCGATTGGTCAGGGTTCCTGTCGGGCCATTATTTATCTTATACACCTTCTTCCTGTGTGTCATGATTGCATTCCTCTTTACCATGTACTTCTATGGGTGGGACATAGCACCAGGTGATCTCCTTCTCAGCTCCTTTCTTTGCCAGTTTGTCTCATTTTGCATTACCTGTAATGGTGCAATGGCTGAGGATTCAGGGTTTCTATAGCACAACTGTCCATTTTCTAAGCTGCTTTATAGTTTTCTATTACCCTGGATACCAAAGTTTGTTGGCAGACTTGAGTTAGCACATACTAATAAAGATCCAGTGAAAGCTTATCTGTATATATAGGGCAGAAGAATGGTGTGGGCTTCTGGCATAGAGAAAATTTGGGGAGGTGTATGTATTGCTGGTAGTTGGATGTATACATTGCTGCTGTGTGTGATACTGTTTTAGGGCCATCTGTGCACATGACTTTCTTTTGCGTTGCTATGATTGTCATAAACTGGCTGATGTAATTTTTGGGGAGAGTATCCTAACTTGAGGACCCTTCTAGCTTGAAGAATTTTAAAGTTTTATAACTAGAGGGCATTTAGTGATGTGAAAGAAAGAAAGCTTTTGTGCAAGCAAGAATGTACAAATGGAATGAAATGTGAAAAGCCCAACCGAAGACATCAGTGGTCCCTTTTATTGTAAAGTTACTGAAATTAAAACTGATTAAAAAAGTTGATTAAAAAGCCCAAATTAACTGTGAAAATATGAAGCAATCTCCTAACAATCTTGGAATTTAAGTGCTATAAAAATAGCATGTGAGCCTGTCAATAACATATGGTCTGTCGATTGCAAGGAGAAAAAAGAGGGGGAAAAAAATTCATATCACACAAACCACTCAAAGAATAATTACAGTAATATTACAGTAAATGCAGTACTTTAATAACATGGCTGACGTCCATGATCACTCACTTCCAGTCTCTGGAGATAAAGTATTGCAGTTCTAGCAGCCTGTGCTCACAGTCTTCCACCATCTTATCAGTGTAGAGATGCTCCATCAAACATGACAGGATCCTATAAACATGTCAACAGAAAAATACATTCCAGCACTCATTCACAGCAAATTCAAAACTACATCCCTTAAATTACTCAGTCATGCAAAACGGTAATGTAAATAGCTTGAGTAAGTAAAATTGTAATACTTATTCATGAACGTCATCCAGGTAGAATAATGATAGGTCTACTTACATGGGGTCTCCATTACGGATGTGTTTGCAGGCTGTCTGGATGACTGATTCGCAGGCCTCATTGAGAGCTCTGTCAATTCGGTAATCTGCCCCTGGGTCGGTCTCTTGAATCAGGGTTTGGAGCTGGGGAAGATGAATTCACAACCATAACACTTGCCTTTAGTCATTTAGCAGATACCCTTATCCAACACAACTTGGAGCTGATACAGTTTTACAATTCAAGAAACTATGCATCAAGGGTCTTGGTCAAGGACCCAATATTAGAAGCTTGGCCGAGTTGGGATTTAAACCCTGGAGCCATTGGTCCAGTTATCTGCTAAGCCACCACAGCCCCAGAATGACTTCTTAAACACTTATGAAGACAATACCATTTGAAAAGCGCTCACTTAAGTATTTTTACAGGAATCTTTTTACTCTTGGGTGAAGTAAAGTAAAGCAAAGCTGATTTTTCTTTTGGTCTTTAACACATTACTACACAATGTGTTTCAATGTCGCTTTCGGGGCAAAAGGCTATTAAAGACCATATCCAAAGTGAATTAAAGTTATGTGGCGGAACAAAACTCACAGCCCTCTGACAAAGGTTGTCCAGAATGCCTTTGTCTCTGGACACCCTCATGAGACAGTGGAGGGTTCGGCCTTTGTGGTGAAGGCCGGAGCAGTGCGTGTCAATCTCCCCACGGCAGTGCAGCACAATCTCAGGACTCAGAGAAAAATCCTCCATCAGCATGCGCCTATAGTCCAACATCTCACCTTGACAGTCACCACTCACAGTACGTCCTAACAGAAAGTTACAGTAAGGCTGAGCAGCACAAACACAGATGTGCACACAGTATCGCACAAGAGTAGACCCATCAATTTTTTGTAACTTTATTATACCTTTAAGGGATAACTGAAGATATGACACTTTGATACAATGTAAAAGTAGTCGGTCTACAGCTTGTATAATAGTGTAAATTTGCTATGCCCTCCAAATAACTTAACACATAGCCATTAACGTTACACTATGAACCCTTTAATTTAAGCTCTGTCTGGTTGGCTTCATGAAATTCAATCAATATGCTTTAATGCCTGCAACTCAGTAAGGACAGGTAGCAAATTCTTATTAACATAATCGGAGTACTCTATTTGACTATGGTAGCTCTCAAGTTGATTTGCACCCCGACCTCGATGTACAGCTGACTCGAGGCACAGCAGCAGATACGACAGCTTGGCTTCTCTACCCCTGGGCAGAGTGGTGTCCACGTTGCAGCGATATTTCCGCAGGTCCTGTTTGCAGGCTTTGGCCAGTGAGTAGCTCACCTTGTAATCCTGTGCTATCAGCTTCTGTCTGGTGGACAGGGCTTCCCTGCACTGCACATCACATCACATCACAGTCAACATTTCAATTCTGTTCTGATAATTATAGATTAATGTTGATATGTCTTATTGTAATGTGTTGCATTATTACCTTTGAAGACATTGTATCTTCAAACTTGTGGTTGAAGAGACATTTGTAGACTCTCCCTTCTCCTGCTGGAATCTAAATCACAAAAATAAATCAGTGTGCATTCCACCACAGGACGTAGTAGTCTTACTATAAGAAACAGGAAGCCAACGTCATACATTTTCACAAAAGCGCTCGCGGTCTTCCCGGCAGGCAAAATAGAGGTGTCTGTCCAGGTGAAAATCATCTGATGAAAGCTCAGCCACACGCATGATGGACTTTTTGCAGTCATCCTTAATTGTATAATGCTCTTCCTTTACCTCCGCCTCACTCACCAGCCCTTTCTCCAGACATGCTATCACCTCTCCCTGTGAGTGCACATCCTAAAAAAAAGACAGAAGCAGAAAATACAGGATTAAGCTGTATTAGGCTGCAAAGATTGGCAGTCCATGATGCATCTTCAAAATATATATACTTTTTTGTTTATTTACCAACATTATGCGAGCATCAATGACTAATTGTGAAAGGAGGAAGGTTAAAACGATAATGGTCAAACACACCCATACTGGGAGCAATGTAGAGTGGCCAATTAATGCTTGTCCATGTAATGTGGGAGGACACACCTGAGGCACAAGTTGGGTTCAAACCAGGGATCTCTTGAGCTGTGTGACGTCCAGGCTACCTGCTTGCACTACTGTTCCACCCACAATATTTAGTCAAGTATGATTTGCCTGTGTACTCACTTTCTCGCCAGGGTTTATACTTCCACATTGCAGTGCGTTGATATCGTCCTTGCACTTATCCATAAAGCCACATATGAGGCGAAAGTCGCTGAAGATTATGGTAGCCATTTTTGTGATGTACTGATTGCACTGGTATTCGGTGATGTTGGTACGATGATCCACCAAACACGACACCAGGTATCCCTTTCCTCGCTCCTCTGCTGCACACTCCTTGATCTGCAAAGACATGAAAACTTTCAGCTATTTTAGATGGAAGTCAAATCCATCTCTCCATTTTTCTTGCTCCAGCTGCGTACTCACATCGTTAATGGTGCTCTTGCACAATTCTACAGCCACAGACTCAAACTTGGAATCGGTTGTCAGATTCAGCTTATAGTTCCACAGGAGCTGAAAAATAATGGCTTGCATCACAACTGACCTTTAAATAAACTAACATGCACACAGATCTGAGTAAGTACAGCAAAAACTGTTCCACACAACACATGCTGAGCTCACACTTCCTATTAATCCTATCAACTCTTAAATAGTCCTCATTTATGAGTATATTGCAGCATGCATCTGAAAAATTACAGAACATTAAGGAGAAGATACTTACGTGATTACAGTTGGCTGCAATTTCAGTTTCCTATAGGGTACAAAACAGAAAATTGCATTACAGTAAAGCAGGATTACTGGTGCACAGAGTTCCAATGAAAAGAGCATTTCTCCCATTTTATTCTGAAAAGACTGTCCCAGCATAATAAAAACAGCTAACATGTAATATACAAATATTACAACTAGAGACGTGTTGATCGATCAGCCGATCTTCAGTCTTATACAACAGATTACAAATCAGAAAAAATTGCTGTCTGTGCATCTCTGATTGCAACTGTATACATGGGAATTAAATCAAGAAATCACAGAAAGGAATGCTCAATATTTCCCCTACACAGTTGTCACTAGCAAGTAATAACCTAGCCAAACCACGCTAATTTTACATAAACCAAAAAGGACAATACAATTCTGAGTGTTATTCAACTATCATTATATCTTTCATATGTAACTTCAGGACAATCGATGAAGTAACAAAGCCTCTAAACAGCAATGAAATTATGTTCTTTTTCAAAGAAAAATTACTTTAATGGAAAAGACAGAAAGTGAAATAAAACCAGTTGGGCTGCACCAAGTCCAAAACAGAGAATTCTGATGAAAGACAAAAACAAACCAATAGCTTTAAAGTGCAGTTCAGGGTCTTGGCTCAACTCAAATCTAACTGCTTAAGCAAACCACCTTAGCTAAATACAGCTGGCTGGGGGTGGGGTGGTGGTGTGTCCTGCTAAAGATTCGGATAATCCAAATAAGCTTGCAAAACAAGTTACTCCAGCAAATGCCACTCGTCTCCTCTGTACCACACAGAAATCTTTCTTTGTATAGCACACAACACTCAAAGTGGCCATCAAGATTATGCCACCCAAAGTCCTGAAATCCCTAATTCACATTCAGACAAAGGAAGATCTTAAGTGCCATCTTCCTGCTGCAAATGCAACATTTACTAACCCTCTTACGAATAAATCTTTTGTTTTTGAAGCACAGGTCAACGCAACAGATTGCTTTACATAAATGCCTAAATTATTAAAATCATCTAGCACAATAGCTGCATATGTATAGCTCTTTATTTAGAGACAAATAAATTTTACAAGTTGTGTGAAGCCCCTTAATAAGCATTTAAGTGGTGCACAGTGGACATCAGCAGACCACCCATGCCTAGGATGAGTCACCACTCCACATGCACTAATGAATTGTATTAAATGCACCATTATGTGACAGGAAGCAGACACAGCAGGGAGGTTGTCCACCAAGATATGGAAAGTTCTGTACCTATTTTCTTATCCAAGCTGGACTACACTGCAGTCTTGTTCAAATGACATTGGACTTGGTTAGGTTTAATTCAAAATTCACAGCACATTCTAAACTGCTAATGGGAGCAAGGGCAACACTGACTCCATGATTGAATATGAACAACAAACAAACACAAAAATAACAAATGATGCCTAAATATTTGGCCCAAAAGAAGATCCTTGTTAATAATTCTGCCAACATCAAACCGCCTCAGTAACATCAAAAGTAGATGGCAAAAGGTGCCAATGCACCGGAGGACCTGGGGCCGATTTTATTGGGATGTCACGACCCCGAAATTTTAGCTGGCGAATAACTGTAATTAAAATAATTGCGATTTAATTGTCTGTTTTTACAGTCGCACTATTTCAGCATTGCACTTGTATGCCTTTAAGTGTGAAATTAACAATTGCAAGCAGCCTCGTCATAAGCGTACAACTACTGCGGGCTACTGCTAGATGTCACATAAATAATAAATAATGCACCGACACTCCTGAAATAAGAGCCAAATCAGGTTGCTACCTTCACCATGCTTCATAATAGGGAGCTTTAGTGCATGCAGTCCATTTTTTCTTCCTTATATAGTACCATACACTTCTGCCATTAAATATTTCCTGTTTGCCTATAGCAAATGTACTAAACTCCATTTGAATAGAATTCTTATTTGAAAAAAACGTCTTACATCTAATGTTCGTCTAATACACTGCAAACAAAACTTGGGGGATATTTAAAATTAAAATATCCCCAAAAGTTTGTGAGCAGTCTTTTACATCTGAATATTCACCCAAAATGCTTCTATATCCCTATCCAACTTGTGTCCCTTTTTAAATCCTGCATTACCTCTACAGAATACACAATGTTCTCAGTTCATCAAATGGCTTTATCCCATAGGTCAACATACTTTTCAAATACTCAAATTTAAGTGGATAAAGCCCTGAAATCTCTTTCTTGCCCCAGCTGTGTACTCACATCGTTATGGGTGCTCTTGCACAAATCTACAGCCACAGACTTAAACTTTGAATCTTTAAGTGAAATAAAGCCCTGAAACAAACGCAGTTCTCAAGTGAGCTCTGTGGAGGATAGTCCCTCCCAAATGAGAACGGATTGCTACAAATCTGCCTATGGCTTCTTAATTGTTGATTTATAAAACCTTATAGCAAATCTATGTGGAAACACTATTATTCCAGAAAAGAAAAACAAAGTCTAAAACACAATCGGCTGCTATATCTGACACAGTAAATTCTGAAATAGAACCTTTCTACAGGGAGTAATGCTGCACTATATTCTTAGCAAAACTCAGTGTACATTTGGCAGCATCAGGCAGCAATAGTCAACCACATAAAAGACTATTGTGTGGGACATAATAATGGAGGACATCATCAGTGCATGGTGATAAACTGATGGGCATACAACTACCAAAGAAAACATAAGAGAGGTCAGCAATTAACATGATCAAGGGAGGAAGAGATCAGTTCCATTAATTTCATGGTAACACAGATGGTTATGGCTGGTCTCTTATTACACTCCTGACTACTTTGGGGGCATGTCACAAAATGCCAAAGAGCAAATAAAAATATATTCAGCAAAGGGGTTAAACGCTAGTGTTTTCTAATGCTCCTGCATCACAGAGGTCAATCATAATGGTCTTTCCCAGGGTGTGTTTATATATTGACAGATATTTATGGCAATCAATACCATTACCATCACCATCACAATAAAGTCCTGTGCAACAGTTCGATCTATCAGAACGTTTTCGATATTTCCGAGGTTAAGACAGCAGGGC
The DNA here is from genome assembly GCA_034780255.1 of Parotocinclus maculicauda. NCBI lineage: Eukaryota > Metazoa > Chordata > Actinopteri > Siluriformes > Loricariidae > Parotocinclus > Parotocinclus maculicauda. Next base: position 835 of record JAUZSU010029730.1, on the reverse strand, counting down.
AATACTCAGGCAGCTACGATAAGTTCACAAAACTGCATGTTCAATCAATCTAGACATTGTCAGAACACCAGATTACATACCCCACTTTTCAGTGATGTATGGGATATAATGTAGTGTACCAGTTATGCCAAAAGAGACAGGATACTGCAGAGCTTCCTAATAACATGTGCAGAAACTGAAGGCTGCAAGAAAATCTGCTGTGCTGCGTCTCAAATTCAGTTCTTGTTTCTCCACTGTAGTGCATCAGCACTCTAGCACAAACAGAAACTAATCCACAACTGTGTTGTGATCTATGCACAGTAATCAGACTGTAGAGTTCACCTGAGCGGTAATAGCAAAAGTTCATCATCTCAACAGGAGTGCAGCACCAGTAATCATTTAAGTCTATTTATGCTGACACTGAGTGTATAATAAACATTCTGCACCAAAGGCAATGCCGTTACCAGTCTCATCACAACTGCAAGGTAATGCATAGGTAAAGTAGGTTAATTACCTTAATACTAAAGATAAAGACCTTATTGGCCCATGGAGATGTATGCAAACAAAAGTCATGCAGCATAGATACTGATAAATTTCATTTTGAAATATCCTGTAATTAAATATCCCCTAATTTGTGTGAGCAGTGTACGTGTAAATATATTTATAAAATATTGGCACAACACTCAGTATTAGGGCTGCCGCGATAGGTCGATGTAGTCGATGATGTCGACGTCAATATTTTAAGGCGATGCATCGGTTTTGTTTTTAATGTTTATTAATGTCCCCTTTTGATTTCTAAAATGCGTCCGTTCAAATAAATGCTTTTCCTCAACGTGCGTGACATCAGTGAGTCTCC
>JAUZSU010029719.1:0-10459 GCA_034780255.1 Parotocinclus maculicauda | reverse complement strand
ACTCATACAGTCTTACAATTCAAGCAATGGTGGGTTAAGGGCCTTGCTTAAGGACCCAACTGTGGCAGCTTGGCAGATTTGAACCCAAGACCATCAGGTCCAGAGTAAAGTGCCTTAACTGCTAGGCTACCACAGTCCCCCTATGAAAGAGTGCTAACCACTGCACCAGCAGGCTGTAATAATGATTAGATGTAATAATGTTGCAGCGCAGTAAGCAGTTGTAGGTGCATCGAATTTTGGTTCAACTTTCTTTAGAAACCCACCTTTAAGCTGAAATAGCTGTATAAGCTATAAACAGTGCAAAACTTGTAAAACTAGAGTGGGAAGGAAGAGTGAGCAGTCTCGCTTAAACCTAAAATTCTGCTGTATGGTAGAAAAATACAATTAAACACACACTAAATGAATAAGTTACTGGAACTCATAATCAATGCAGTGTAACTCATAAAACTATAAACAGGAGTTAAATAGCCCTAGAAACAAGGACAATGTTTGTTGATGTTGGGCCTGGAGTGCATGCTGGGAGCCTCAAAGGATGCTACGCCCATCTCAGCACTGACCGCGGAGGCTGCAGAGGCAATAATAACATAACACCCAGTGTTTGAACCAATATGTTCTTGTTTAATTACTGTGAGACACATTTAATAATACAGTCTAGTAAAATATTAGTACACAATACTGTACTGTACATTTCTTTGTGGGAATATTGTCAATTTCAATAAATAAATACGTGCACTCATGATAAACACAGTATAGTACAGTAGAACTAATATAATCTATTGAAGGTGCTACATATTGAAATAGTTTGAAACAATCTTTCAGTCTGTTTTGCTATTGGGATATATTTAAAACATTGCTTATCTTATAACTGAGACTTCTACATACATTAAACTATGACTGTATTTAAGGAGGATTAAATATTATATATTTTACATTATGTTATATTACACAGCAGTATGAGGAAAATAGCAATGGCAAATTTTATAATTATTTAAACATTTTTCTAATAATATTCTTGCTATTGAAATGACAAACAAATTCGACATGAAGTTTCTCCAAACTCAGATGTCTAATATGAACAGTACAATATAAAGCAGTGCAATTTAATGCAATTCAAAATGTATTTATACAGCGCTTTTTACAATGGACATTTTCTCAAAGCAGCTTTACATAGTTCAAAAGTAACAGACCAAAAACCCCTGTTGAGCAAGATGTAACCACTGAACCACCCTCATTTGAAACATTACTGTTATGCCTGTCTGTTTTCCTCTCGGGCTGTTTAAAAGTTACTCTTTCAGCATCACTTCTGTAAGGTTAAACAAAAAGAAATTTGTGAATAATTAAATGCCTTGTACTGGACTTTGATAGATGTGCTGGCATTTGTAACGGCCCATGTTATCGATGTAAATGAATATGTGAATGTGAACTTTGTTATTCATGCTTTTTAAATATCTAAAAATTAGTACATTTCCTAGCCCACCCTAGCAATGACTCAGAGTTTAGTCCTGATGACAGTTTTCAACCAGGTCCAGCATAACGCAAGCACAGTGTCAGTGGTAGGGGGAATAAGAAGTACACTGCTCACAAAACTTAGGGGATATTTATTTTATTTTAAATGAATATAAAGCGATTAAAAAAAAAAAAAAATCACCAGAAAGTTGTTTGATTATGCAAACGGGACGCATTTGAGACATGGCGGTGAACAGAAGTATGTTAAACTGGACGAGAGAGCCACACATTGACTGTTCAGTAGGGTGTATGGTCACCCAAGGCTGCACACTGACAGTGATGGGGCATGGACAGGATCAGACTGTCCAGCAGTTCTTGTGGGATCCTCTTTGCATTCATTTTGAAATATCCCCAAATTTTTGTGAGCAGTGAAATTTGACCTGTATTATATTAATTTGTCCACCCAGATAATAAAGCTACTTTGTGACAATATCTGCTAAAAATGTAACAAAAACTAATATAACATAGATTGTCATTAAGTGTTAGCCACAAGACTGATTTGATTCGATCTTAATCTTAATCTGTTTAATCGACTACGTTGAGGGCAAGCAAAATATGTTACATTTAACCCTCTCCGAAATGAAGTAGTTAAACGAAATAGAATAGAAATGCTTTTTACCTCTTTTCAAAATCCACCAGTACCATGACTCGACTAAAGAAAATTTCAGTACAGTTTGTTTTTCATTGTTTACACAGTTTAAAATGAATGGTTTGTAATATTTTAGCCATTGTCTAATGATCAAACGTAACACCTGACAGAGTTTCGCCTGGCTGTGGTGCAGCTTCACGTAACCAAGTTAAAGCTTGACAACTTGAACCGAGCTCGGAAGCTGGTGAAGGAGGCAGCTGGCCAGGGTGCAAAGGTTGTGGTCTTACCTGTGAGTATGTTTGTCTTTATGTTGTTTCATGCCAGATTACTGTAGGCCTTCATTTCTCATCAGCTTTTTAGCAGCTGTCATTATATACAGTTTGCTGTTTTTGTAGGAGTGCTTCAACTCTCCATATGGAACGGGTTACTTTGCAGAGTATGCTGAGAAGATTCCAGGAGAATCTACCCAGGTGCTGTCAGAGGCTGCTAAGGAGTGTGGGATATACCTCGTAGGTGGTGAGGCATTTAAATTGAACCCTGCTATTCAAACTCCTGACAACCAAATTCCATGTATACCCTATGGGGAAGTTTAAGCCCTCAACCTCTTATAGCAGGTAGTTACTGGAAAAAATATGTTCAGAATCTTCTTAGTTTTTGCTTTCTTAAACATCTGAAGAAACGACTCTACTTGGCAGATACACTCATCCACAGCAACTTACAGTTAAGGCAAGCAGTTGAGGAGTGAACATTAAGCCACTGCCTCCTTTGAAGTGGTTACTTATTAGTTACATTTCAGTTTTAACCCACCAGGAAGAATTCTGAAATTCCTAGAAGACATAAAGCTAAAAATTATTCAAAAAGCTGAACTGGCAACATTTAATTTGATTGTTCTGGGGATGTAGCTCCTTCATTAAACTGATGATTAGAGTACACAATCTATGATAGTTTCCATGATATACATAGTGTTTGTTTGACATATGTACCACCTTAGCCCTGTGGTGCAGTCTACATACTGCTCTTCTTGTACTCAGTACTACAGTACTAACTAACTCGGGTGTGAGTTAGCGAATGCTGTTTCCAACAAAGAACTGACTGAACTTTGTTTCCGTCAAGCTTGCTTGGTTTATAAGCCACATTACTATGCTGGAGCAACTAACATTATTCTGTCGGCTACATATACAGTGCTGACAAGAATTAGTGATATTTAATTATGGTATGGTTCATTTTGAAGTCCCCTAATGTTTGTGAGCAGTGTAACTAAGCTGCTGTTAATAAACTCTAGTAAAAAGCATCACTCTGAAAGTTATATTTAAAAATATTTTAATTATCTTAAGTATTACTTATACTGTTTTTTTTCTTTGTGAAGAAAATACAACAAGGTGCTGGAAACATTCCTCAGAGATTTATTGACCTGATAGCGTCACGCTGTAGCTGAAGATTTGTCGGTTGCACATCCATGATGCAAATCTCCTATTATAAATAAATAGTGCTCTGTTGGATTGAGGTCTGTTGACAGTGGGGACCTTTTGAGTGCTCACTGTCATGATCAAGAATCTGTGTTGAGATGATTTGAGCTTTGTGACATGACACGTAGAAGATGGTTTTCAGTCATAAGGGGCTGGTTGTAGTCAGCAACAATGCACGGGTGGGCTGTGGCATTTAAACTATACTCACTTGCATTATGTGGTCTAAAGTGTGCCAAGAAAATATCCTCCATTACCAGCCTAAACAAGGCAGGGTGGATCAAATCAGACCTGACCCTCCTGCCCGAACGTCACAGCAGAAATCGAGACTTATTGGACCAGGCAACATTGTGGTGTGTTGACCATGTCAACATGCCTAAATGCATCGAGTTTCTGCCACATGGCTGAGTACATATTTCCTTTTAGGAGCAATTGAACAGGTGTACTTAATGAAGTGGCCAGTGAGTGTAATTGAATCATGTTCAAAACAAACAAATGAGCAATATGCATACATACAAACCTAAAATCCAAGGTTCAAGGATCTAGGTTAAAAAAATCACATGCCCACCTACCTGTGTGCACATCTGACTGGATACATTCATTCATTCAAAAATGTACCTTAAATATTAAAATAAAAGTCTACACACACAAAACATAAAGCAATGAATACACAGATTGCTTTGTTGTACTGAAAAATTGGCTTTTGTCACACAATAATGAGCAGCAGACTGCAGCAATTTAGTATCAAATGAATAAGTCGCATGAGCCTGGACAGGGATGTACAGCTTCCAGAGAACCTGCTATAGAAGCTTTCTCAGCCATGTAAGGGCATTGATAAATCATCAGGAATCCCAGATAGGCGAGTTGGTTGTGGACCTGAAGGGTCAAGTGGAAAATTTGTATCTTCTTAGTATTGAAGACATTTAAGCCAAATGCAAGCACAAATGTAATCACGTTTTCAACAGTTAAAAAAGTTTCAACATTTGTGGGTTTGTTTCTGTTATCACAAGACCAAATATTCTGTACACCTATTATCAAATAACTTTTTATTGCCAAATTAAATACACAAAAAAGAGAATTATTGGCTTAATAATTTTTATGAGCAGTGTATGTTTTGAGATTTTAATTTTTATGAGCCTATTTTCTTTCAACGTTTATGATGTCAGCTGAGTTTCTTATCTTCTAACAGATCTCAGCCTATGAAGGCATGCTTCCTCTGAGCTTTGTGAATTCAGCCTTCTACTCTCTTTTTAACTCTAGTCTAGTCTCGTCTAATGTCCCTAGGCAAGTCAACATGAAGAGGAACTATATACTCCTTTTATTTACACTACCAAACAGATACCCATGACTGACCATAGGCAGTCATGTACAGAAAAATAATGGCATCTTTGTCGTCCAAAGAGCATTTGACAACGGACTGCTAAGGACTGGAGGCACAATCACCAAACCATGGGATGGGCTCTTTTTTCTTTTGCTAGTAGATAAAGAAAATCAGTGGGAGATCATAAAATAATTTATTAAAACACATAAACATAGTTAAATTAAATAAAGTAAGAAAATATATAATTATATGTGTACATTTAAAATGTCAATATATATGTGGTATATTACCTTTAGAATCAGTACATTATAATCATAGATAATCATAGATGTACAGTCATATAAAAAGTACATCCTGAATTCTATGGTTTAACATGTCAGGGCATAATTGTAAAAAATAGTAAGCAGGTCTTAGAATTGGGTAAATACAATCTCAGATGAACAACATCATATGACAGATGCCACAGTCTTATTATTTATTTAACATAAATGGAGCTAAAATGGAAAAAATAATGCATGTAAAACAAAGTACTTCCCATGTGTCAGTAGCTGGTAAAACCACCTTTAGCACAAAAATTTCTCTCACATAAAAAGTCTCTCACATAATTCTGGAGGAATTTTGCCCATTTCTTCAGTTTAATGAGGTATGTGGGCATCTGTTCATGTATAGCTCTCTTAAGATCCTGCCTCACCACTTTAGTTGGATAGATAGACTCATATTTGACTTTGTAATGGTCCACAATGGTTGAATCACTGACCTAGGTCGTGTAGCTGCAAAACAAGCCCAAATCATCACCCCAACACTGTGATTGAGAGTTTGTGGAGGTGTTTTTGCTGGTATGCTGTTTGGGTTTTCTTCAAATGTAGCTCTGTGCATTATGGCCAAACATGTCCAGTTTTATATCGTCTGTCCAAAGGACAGGCATCCAGAATTCTTGACATTTGTTCGTATCCTTTACAGAATTAAGCCATGCAGCCATGTTCTTTTTAGAAAGAAAAGGCTTTCTCTTCGTAACCTAAACAGGCAATACTTGTTCTGTGTTTTTATAATTGTACTATCATTACCTTGAACATTAAACATGCTAACTGACGTCTGTGGAGTCTGAGATGTAGCTCTTGGAATTTTTGCAATTTCTCTGAGCATTTTACAGTCTGACCTTGGAGTAAATGTGTTGGTACATCCATTCCTGAGAAGGTTGGCAGTTTTCTTGAATGCTGTACAACTCTTAATGTACAATGATCGACTTCAGATTGTTTGGAAATGGCCTTAACATTTCACAGGCTGCAAAAAATGCTTCTCCAAGGTCATTGGTGAAATCTTTATTCCTTAATACTGTTACACACACACTTGAATGCTCCAGCAAACTGTTAAAACCCCTGCTTGTACATTTACATAATTTAGTAGATTTTTTATCCAGAGTGACTTACAACTAATACAATACACGCAATTGGGGCTCAAGGACCCAGCAGTGGCAGCTTGGAAGAGGTGGGATTTAAACCGTGCACCTTCCGGGACAGAGTCTAGTACCTAAATCACTAGGCTGCCACAGTCCCTTCAGGTCTGAGAAGAGGTCATACTAGCTGATTATCAGTTAATCGAGGACATTTAACTAGCAGCACTAGATTGATACTTAACCCTCTTAATTTCTGTGCAAGCAGTAAGGGTGTATGTAATGTTTCACATACTGCTTCTCCAGTTTGGCGTCTTTTTGTTAAATAAATAATGACACAGTGTAATTTGTCATGTGTTGTTGTTTAACTTCACTAACATATTAAACACAGTATTAGGTAGTAGGTAAGTATTTGGCAAATATTTGTATTCATGCAATTTTAAGACCTTTAAGTTCCAGATGTATTTTTTATCACGAATAATAAATTATTATATAATTCTGATATTAAATTATAGAACTGAAAGAGGGTACATTGTTTTTTTCCTAGGACTGTATCGAAAACCCATAATATGCTAAAAGGTATGCTTACTTTCCTAGGGTCCATTCCAGAGGAGGATGGAGGGAAGCTCTATAACACCTGCATAGTTTTTGGCCCTGATGGAAAGCAACTAGTCAAACACAGAAAGGTGTGTCATACAAAACTGTTGTTTACTCAGTAAACGAATTGCTAGCTCAGCATTTTTGCAGATGTAGACAGATCAAGGTGCTGTCATGACCAGTTAACTGTTTTCCAGACAGAACACACAATTGATTGTGTAAATGTACCCTAATATGTAATCAATTAAGGATATTATTTTTTAATACAGCACTATGCACTAAAGGATTATCAGCATTATGCTTTACAAAAGTGCCTTCTTTACACAGATACATCTCTTTGACATTGATGTTCCAGGGAAAATACGTTTTCAGGAGTCAGAAACACTGAGTCCAGGAAGCAGTTTATCCATGTTTGAAACTCGTGAGTGTGCACTACAGCTGAGCTGTAGTGATTAATTCTTTGTGTATATAATTATTTCAGTTAACATATAGGCCACCCAAGGAGGACGGGTCCTTTTTGAGTCTTGGTCCTCCCAAGGTTTCTTCCTTCTAGATTCAGGGAGTTTTCCTTGCCACTGTCGCACTAGGCTTGCTCAATTTGGTATTGGCCTTATAGATAATATAATATTGTAAAGATGCTTTGAGACAATGCACCATTGTAAAAAGCACTATATAAATGACTTTGATTATAACCTGTAGTCAAATTTCATGATCTTGCATTTCTTCCACAGCGCACTGTAAAGTAGGAGTAGGCATTTGCTATGACATACGATTTGCAGAGCTTGCACAGATCTACGCCAGGAATGGTAATATGGCTGTTCAGGTTTTGCATCAATTCTAGAAAGCAGCTGCTAGTATTGCAATATGATAGATAATGTGGTTCAAGACACAAGAAGCTGGTCACTGCCTGTTCTTCAGCTGTAGCTCATTAAACCCCATAAGGCAAATAAAATTGTCTGTATGTAAGCATAAGATCACTGCATCTTTCTGTACACATGAACATATAGATGCATGAGATAAGCGTATGATGTGTTTATGAGCAGGTCAGAGCAAACAGCAAATGTCTATGTTTACAGTAGTCCTTCCCCACTTTGCTCTGTGTAGGCTGTCAGTTATTGGTATATCCTGGTGCTTTCAATATGACCACAGGACCGGCTCATTGGGAGCTGCTCCAGAGAGCACGGTTAGTACCTTATGCTTTTGATTTCAAGTTCATCACTGGCATTCATTATTGTGTGACTCTCATACCCTACTTAAACAAAAATGTACAGCACTTTTTAACGGATGATCAGTTGAGAGAACATTTTGAGTCAGCTACAGCCATTTATAGTGCTATGTAGATTGGGACATTGTAAATTATTGCCCCAAAGTAACCTTGAAAAACCTGAACTTACTTTTCTGTTCTTTTGGCTCTTACAGTGTACCAGTGTACAGACAGTACGTTTCAGTAGACGGAGTCTCAAAGTCCAGTAGTTCTAAAATCACACATGCATACACAGTTGATAAGACACATGTTTAGCTTATGCAACTTGTTAACAAAGTTATTAATGCATTAATGTAATAATACTTTAACATACTGTACATAATTACTAGTTACATAGTTACTGTATATAATATTATCCATATTTAATGTAGACTAATGTACAGTGTAAGCCTATAGAAAAGTGAACACATGAACACTTCCTTATGCACTTATTACTGATTATTGTGTGCCAACATGTTATGCCACATAAACACACTCCATGTTGGTTGAAGGTCCATTGCTAGTGCTCTGTTTTAATATTGACACACTGGACTGACATTTGCTAGATGCAGCCTCTTTAACAAACAAAGAAAAGCTACTGTGTACTTGTTTAAAAGATGTTTTACTGGATAATAATTATATTGTGAGTGAACAGAGCTAATAAAAGCAGTGTAGGCTAAAATTAATTTGAAACCAGCTGGGTCGGTTTGTATATTAGCATTATGATATGGTGCATTAAGTTACTGTGGCCCTGAAACCTTTTTAACTTGCCAGACTGGAGACCTGGAGGCACTACACAATTTAACTAATAAGCTTTGAACAATAAACAGGTTATTACAGATATTTTAGCAGTTAGCAGGTAAGTTGCAAAATCTCGGGACCAAATTGGTTACCATAACATTCTCCTGCCTCCACAAAGATCCCAGGCCCTTGGTTCAGCCCTCAACCTCAGTTACTGTGTGCAGCTATGCTTTTTCAACATTCATATATTCATTCAATATTTAGTGGTAGTTGGGGGTTAAGGCTCCAGGCTACGTACTCGAAGGTTGCAAATTTTTGCTTTACCAACATGCCACCATTGGCCTTTTAAACAAAGCCCTTAACACTGCTCTGTTTAGTTAAACTTTTCAGTTGCTATTTATAAAACGTTTGCCTAAATGTAAAAAAAAACTCAATGCAAATATTTCTCAGGTACACCTGAGATCGTTTGAGAACGGTATTTCACTCATTTGGTTCTGTGAGTTGACCAGTCAGAACACAGAGGGGGAGTGGGCAGAATAACTTGCCGTTTAAAACCATGAAACGAAGCGTTTGTTGCCACATTCAGTGTTATTGTAATGACATCACCTGATTGTAGTTGTGATTGTAATGCTGCGGATATTTAAAGAAAAAAAAGGCAACCTGCTTGTTTCTCCCTTTGTGTAGGGCAGTGGATAACCAGGTATACGTAGCTACTGCTTCCCCAGCCAGAGATGAGAGTGCCAGCTATGTAGCCTGGGGTTACAGCTCTGTCGTCAACCCCTGGTCAGTGCTCTATACATCTGCCCACCTTTTAAATTGTGACCCATTACATTGTTAGTGAATTAAATTTGTATTATAATATGCATTTTTTGTTTAAGTGCATCGGTTAAAAGCAATTAGATTTCACATTTGTTATGTACATTATGAAAATTATATATATTTAAATAAATGGTGTGGGACATCAGTGGCCATGTAGCTCTGAGAATATAAGGGTAAAGCAGACCCTATAAACTGTGTGGGGTGGCATGAATTCTAACATTGACTGTGTTTCTGGATCTAACAGGGGTGAAGTGATCACAAAAGCAGGTTCTGAAGAAGCCGTAGTATATGCCGATATTGGTAAGATTCCTTTTCATAGCAACCTAAGTTAGTAGTGAACTACAGCATCTACTTTCCACGTAACCACCTGGAGCATTTGAGAAACTAGGTGTGTCACAGTTGTGCTTGTTACTGTCCCGACCCTATCCCTGGAGTACATAGAGTATAGATATAGAGTGTGCAAACTTATAACTTTACAAATTTTAGCAATGCTGCCATGATCTTATTAGAAATAAGAGGCTTTCTTCTGGCAACCCTTCCAAACAAGCAATACTTGTTCTGTGTTTTTATAATTGTACTGTCATGACCTTGAACATTAAACATGCTAACTGACGTCTGTGGAGTCTAAGATTTTTTGCAATTTCTCTGAGCATTGGGGTCAATGTTTTGAGATGTTGCGTTGTACTCCTGGGAAGATTGGCAGTTTTCTTGAATGCTTGCCACTTGTGTCTAGTCTTTCTCTCTGTACAAGGCAGCACGGTGGCACGGTGGGTAGCAATGCTGCCTCAAG
>JAUZSU010029708.1:0-10460 GCA_034780255.1 Parotocinclus maculicauda | reverse complement strand
CTTCCGCTTAATCCACACGGGGTCGCGGGCCAGCCGGTGCCCACCAGGCAATTTTGGGCGCAAGGGCAGGAACAACCCTAGGCGAGACGCCAATCCATCGCAGGGCACACACACACACATACAGTCACACACTAAGGGACACTTTAGAGACACCAATTAAATTAACATGCATGTCTTTGGATTGTGGGAGGAAACCGGAGTACCCGGAGTAAACCCACACAGACACAAGGAGGACATGCAGACTCTACACAGAAAGGACCCAGGTCTCTCCACCCTGGGACTGAACCGGGACCTTCTTCATGTGGTCTTTAGGCCAGACTTTTTTTATTGCTTGTTTAGTGGATCCGCCGACGATCATATTTTAAGAATACCAAAAAATATATATATATTTTGGTTTTTCTCGGATCCGCCGCAGCACCAATGGTTGAAATAAAAAAAATAAAATAAAAAAATAAAAATATATATATATATATATGTGTATATTTTAGCTTTTTCCGCCCTCCAGTGGAGAGCCAACGATATTCTTCTGTTCACTTAATTTTTTTCCAGATTTACTTTAATTTAATTGTAGGTTAAATAAATTGTATTTTTAAATAAAAAATCATTTTTATTTTTTCCTCCTTCCTTGTATTGATCTCACATAGTCGTCGAGAAATTGAAAAGTGCTGAAAAAGAAAGATTTTTTTTTAAGGAGGTACATCCGAGGAACAAGCAATTAAAAAAGTCTGGCCTTAGTAAAGGGGAATTAGCATGAACGTGTATTATTAGCTTTAAACATAAAATAGTAATTAACCTATACGAAATATTGAGGTACGACAAGCCCAAGGTATAACAGTCATGCACATTTTAACATACCGATAACAACATTTTACTTTTACCGATACCAATTTAAAAAATAAAATAACTCAGTCATAGGTATTTTAAAGGCTAAAAATTGAAGAAAAATTTGTGTTGGTTGCCCAAAATAAGTTAATTAGTCCGTTTCTTTGTCCAGGAACTATTTGTCAGTTACTACAGGCTAAACTTTTCATAACATTCTTTAAAAGCATATTGTTTAATTGTGAGTTGTTTGGATATGTTATTTGATCCATTAAGCACAATACAGAATAAATAATGAATTAAATAAATAAATAATTGAATAATAAAACACATTTTTATTTAATTTTAGTATAATTGTTTAAACTGATGTTTTAGGCTGCTGACTTGGCCAGGCTTCCCTTGAAAATGAGATCATAAAGGCTAAATAAAAATGAATGTATCATTCTCAATACTGCAGTGACACTGCTGTTGTGGTTATAATGGTGCGTTAGTGTGTGTTATGTTGGCATGAGTGGATCAGACACAACAGTGCTACTGAACTGAAAATAGTCCACCAACCAAAAATGTCCACCAGAACCCTTCAAGCAACATCCTGTGAATTCTAATGAAGGGTTAGAGGACAATTTAGACAAACTGTGCTACAGCAGACTTGTTATGTCTCTGAAGTTATAATTTTATGGAAGATGTGTCTAATAGACACACCATGCACTAACACTATGATTCCCAACGTGGTGCCCAAACATCACAGGGAGGGTGCAAGGGTTAGTTTGATTTGACATGCTCTGAGTTTGTCAAAATACAACTTTAAATTAACACGGGAAAAAAGTCTATTACATTACTTAAAATATATTCCACTCAAATAGAGAAAAGAAATAGAAAGAAAGAAACAAAAAGAAAATAGAACATGAGCAAAGATTTAAAAAAAAGTTATGGGAAAAGCTTTAAAAGAGAGTTTAGTAAAGAATCACTTTCATTTTTTTCAATCGTGTGTGTGTGTGCGTTTGCAAAATACTTTTTTGGGGGCTTTAAGGAAAAAGGTAGGAAACCAAAGTTCTTACACTCCACCAAAAAATCAAGGTCACTAAAGTGCTGAGAATGATGTGTGTTGGTCCTGTGGGGATGTCGAAAATTAGAAAACAGTACACAAGAACAACAATGTAACCGTAATGTAATCACATTCACCCCCACCATTCAACATTTCTGAGCATAGAATCAAAATCCTGAGGATCAAACAAAGACATTAAATGACATAGAACAGATTCAGCTTTGCAGAGTAAAAAAGAACTAATTAGCATCTGCAGAAAGAAGAGTCAAAATGCTAAATTACTTCTTCTAAATAACAGCACTGAACATAGAACATAATGAAATAATACCAACAAGGGACAGTGCAAATGAGCTCAATTAGTAAAGTGCTAATGTTTAAGAACAGAAGCTGGTCTACATGTTCAGATGCAAGTGTGCTCGATTATCGATTATTGACATTTGTTAATCGATCCAGAATTGTTAACGTCCGAATCGCTATGCATCGAAAATTTAAATTTTTCCCCCGCCCCTGATGTAAGCTAATATATTAGACAACATGTATTATATAATAAAACCCCTGTGCTATTTAAAAGTCCAAATGATCCTATTAAAGGTTTGGTCCTGGCTTGTGTAACGTCACATCAGTATTAATGGCTGCTCACGACAGAAGCAGGGTTGCATCAGTACTAGTCACATTTACACTGGGCCAAATTAGAGCTGCCAGTTAACCTGATGCATGTCTTTGGAATGTGAGAGGAACCTAGAGTAAACCCACGCAGACACGGGGATGATGGTGTAAAATGGTTCTGCTTGTTAAATAACGGGGTGTATTAGATAAATAATGGTCTTTGCATGTCTACTCCAATAGATAAGGGCAGTTATTAAAGTTCCTGCGTAAACATTGGCACCAAATCAGACCAGAGCCGGTTATGACTCTGCAGATCAGCTGTGTCAGTTATATTATCACAGTACAGGCTGTTTATCATGACGTTCCTTTGTCTGCTCAGCAAACCGAGGTATACTTAACCGTTTGCATCTTTTCTCGTGTATTTGATTTTAATTCTCATTTAGCCCGTGGAGCAGACTGAAATCTGCCAATCGCATTAGAGGCCTTTTTTGAAGCAGTGCCATCAGCAAATGACTCCTTAGGCCTTATTGTGGGGTGCAGTCCTCTGATGGGACACAGAGCCTAAACGGTTTGCTGTGTTTTTCTCTCTCATTTTTGGCACTAGGTTCTCTAGAGGAGTGTCTGCCCATTAGATAATGTAGCGTAATGATATCCGGTGCTGGCAACGAGATGCCAAATTGCAGCGTACATGAAGATGCTTTGTGCCATTAAAAAGCCATGATTCAGCATCTCAGTGCTTCTTGTGTTAGGATTCCATTGGTCTCTAGATATATTGATCTGTTTTCAATGAAAATAGAAGCGCTCTTAGAATGGATTAGACTCTTTGGATGCAAGTCGAACGCCATAAAGACGATCTTAAAAGAGGAGCGTCAGAGCTGTCCTGGTCCCGCCTGGTTCCGTTTAGTTCTAATTTCTATGTGGTACAGACTGGAATTGCTTTCCTGTGTGGGCTCTGGGAAACATTCGGGGCATTCTGATTCCCTCCATGTGCTCGAACGTGAGCGCTAAACCTGCATAATGCACTGGCACAAGATAGGACTGAAAAGGAATCTTTAGTGAAAGGTTTAGTTCATATTTGTAAATATTAGATCATTCAAGCCTGCAGTCCTTTGGTTAGCCCACCCTGGTGGAGACCCAAGTTCAAATCACATAGACATGTAATTTGAGGGAGGGGAGGAGAAGCAGGTAGCGTTCCATAAAAAATGTACATACAGTACTTTGCAGACCTCTTAAGTTCACCATTGGATGTGCCGTTTTATCATTGGTGTATATATAAATGGACCCAAAAATTTCAATACTGGATTTGTCACTAGATAATATACTGCTGTGAAATATCCCCTTTTCCAATGATCTTTATTCCAACCATTGTGAGATTTAAAATATCTTAACCTTAACCTTTTCTCTTTAGAAAAAGTACTTTCTTGGTTGCTACCCTTCCCAGCCTTATCGAGTTTCTTCAAAAGGCTCAACTTGGCATCCAAATAAAGCTTCCAGATGCTGCAAGTAAAAATATCTGCCATAGTAACCTAAAGAAACTGGATTTTTTTAAATACTGCATACATTTTTTAAATATTTTCTGGTTGTATTATGAAAAGGAAACTGAGCAATAATTATATATGGCCGTTATGCTTTATAAGACTAAAATAGACCAGTCATAACATAAAAACCATTGACAGGTGAAGAATGCTCTGACCAATATTCTGACAGAAAACCCAGAGTCCTGTTATTCTTTAATGTTACACTGACAGCACCTACCACCTAACTAACAGTGTTGCTGACCAAGTGCACCCCTTTATGGCTATAGTGTTCCCTAGTGATAGTGGCCTCTTTAGCAGGATAACACACCTTGCAAAAGTTGTTCGGGAATGGTTTGAGGAACACAATAAAGAGTTGAAGGTGTTGATCTGGCCACCAAATTCCCACCTAATAGATATCCCACCTAAATGATCTGCAGCTTTAGAGGAGGAGAACTACACAATAAATTGATGGCTGATTGGTGTAGTTTTTGGTGTAGAATTTCCTGAATGTTTCTAAATCTTAAAAGGCCAATCCCAAATTGAGCAAGCCTAGGGCGACAGTGGCAAGGAAAAACTCCCTGAGTGTAGATGGAAGAAACCTTGGGAAGACTCAAAAAGGGACCCGACCTCCAAATAGTCTTGTACATATGTCATTTTTTGGAGATTCGACTTAGGCCCCTAACAATTGTTTACGCTGTTCTTTCATTCAGGCTTTGTCTGTAGTTTTAACTAGGTTGTCTGTGCCGGAACATGGCCGAACACTTTGCCCCACTTGCTTTTTCTCCGCTGTTCCACGTCAACTGAGAGCATGGGAGCATGTGATTGAGCTGAACCACAAAGAAAACGATCTTGTTTGTTCTAACTGCTCAGCAACCTTATGTTTTACCTTGTAGAATGTGAACGAGCTGGCACCTGGAGCGATCCTCCCCTCTGTCATTACCATAATTATTTTTGGCAGTGCCCTTCGCCATAAAGTAAAAGATGAGCCTGTGGGCATATGGATTAGATTTACACTTTGACAAGTCAACTGTGATGTCTGCAATTATCTTCAAACCAACAAACCAACCAATCATTCGTAATACCAGCTATAGCCAGTAATAACTCTTTGTCACCGACAATACCAATTGTAACCGATACACAACATGTGTAATTATTAATAACACTCGGCTGCAGCTTGTTCAGGATTTCCTGCTGCTGCAGCGAGGTAAACTGTCTGGAATGTTCTCCACCGAGCCTGTTTAGTGAATCGAGGAGAATGAGACATGACCCTGAACCCACTTCCTGATGCGAGTGTCCTGCAGGAACTGTGTGGCCGATACGCCGGCGATCCGTTTACGTCCCTAAACTGCTCACCCTTTTCAGAAACCAACACATTTCTCATCATCTTAACATTTTGAGATCCTGTTCAGTGTCAAAGCTTGTTCAATTCCCGAGATCATCTTCGAGAGCTTGACTCGATCCGGCCAAACTGTACAAGTGTTTTTCCTCTCAAATGGCATCCTGAAAACTCTTTTCTGCAGGAAAAAAAATGTTTGGAAAGCTGTAAGGCGGTCTCTTAGCCTAATGTTCCACTCGCTCAGGCCTAAAATATGAAACTTTTGACCTTAGAGAGTTTTTTTCTAGCCAGTGTAAATGTGAACGGTTTGGCAGGACAGTCAGACTTGTCCTAGTCCTTTCCTGCCAGTGCTGTAGGTCCAAGCTGCAGCCTTATAAATCGAATCGGATAAAAATACATACATGAAACCCGTGCAACCTGGGAGAATTGTAACATTGTGTGTCAAAACTAGGTGGAGGGCTAACCTGCCATTGTGAGGGAAAGAGCGATTGGGAAATGTGGGAGTGGTGGGAAAGTAAACTCACCCCTGGACCAAGGGAATGCCTGTTGAGTGTCGTGTCGACCAAACCGCGGCATTTCCTCGCTGCTGCAGCTCGCTGGCTCAGTGACGCATTGTTTTCTTTGGTTTGTCCACTTTTCCCCTATGTCTTCGTTGGCAAGCTCGGAGTCTCTTGAAAGCCTAGCGAGTACCAGGGTAACACCTTTTCTCTTTATCTTTTAAGAGCAGCTTGTTTTCCTTTAGCACTAGCAAAGGCAGAAAAATGCAAGCATTGATTTAAGTGTTGGTCAGACGGAGTAAATATCTGTCCGAGGGTCATGCATTGCCCATAGCACCCTAGTAAAATTCTGGAATGGCTAAGGATGACCTGATGCAGTCCTTTGATTGAATTCCCCCAATCAGAGCCTCTAGCAAGTGATCAGTTGACATGTTAATTGAAAACTTTAACATTAAGACCATAATAGGTAAGACATGCTGGATTTTTTTTTAATCTTATCTATTAAATCAACCTGTTTAATATTGTTCCAATAGGAAGTCGGACAACCTTAATGTATAATGATCTATTACTGCATAGCGTTATCAAATGTTTTCATTGTCATTGTCTTTTGCAAGTTCCTGCTGTATAATAGAAGCTTAGAGATACTGTAGGCCATTGGTGGTGCCTGCAAAGATGGCAGATAAGCATGGCCAGTGTAGTCCATTTGCACATCTGGATTCATTCTCGCCGTAGGAGCACAACGTCTGGCATCAGAAAGAAGTAGACACTGCCCAAAAGTTGTACAAAGTCCTCCCTGGCATTTGACCCTTATTCTTTGGGGAGAAGAGAATGTAAGGCTGGGGAATGGTCCAGCCCGAATTAGATGAAAAGATGAAAGAAAACAGAAAAGAAAACATTTTCCATGACCATGGCGTAAACAGGACACACAGATTCTAAATGCCTACATCTGAAAAACCCAAGCAGGTGCACCCTTCATCAGTCAAAACTGCGTATCGCAAAACTCGCCAGAGTACCACACTATAAACAAGCTCGTAACACTTGTGCACGGCTGTGGCTGTTTGCCTTGGCTTGACCTTTCTCCTTACTTTAGATTGTTTAAATTATATCAGATGGTGTCTGGTAATGTAATATGATTTATGAGCATATTGTGTAGGCTACATTGTTCTCAATGAACAGGACTGATTAGAGCTGGGCAGTAACCCATCGAAAGGCTTTTATTCTAATGCCGTTTGCGTTTTCCGTTCAATAACAACCTTCATGAACGAGGGGAAAAGTGCTCGGGGAAGTGCTGAAAGGCAGGCTCTTAAGGAGCATGCAGAAAGTTCCTCGTCATGACTGTGAAATGTGCATCCTGATTGAATTGAGCGAAACAAGGCTCTGCAGGAGAATGTTTGTGTTTAATTCGAATTGCATGCCACAGAACAATACTTGGAAATAACAGGCACTGCTTTAGGTGGGCATACGTCTGAACCGTCCTGTTTTAGCAGAAAGCATAACATAGGTCAGTTAGTTTGAACAACGAATTACTTAACGGAAAAGTTCACCGCAAAACATGTGTACTATGTGCGTGTTTAAACATCTGCCATGTATGTTGTTACTCATTCTTCCCATAGGCAGCCTAAACAATTTATTTGACTTGTGCCACACTACCCTTTCAGTTCCTGCCAACCAGATGGAACAGCATTTACTCCCATTGCCCATTGATGAGCATTGTGTGCCCAGCACTTTGTCACCAGTTTGGGTTGTCCCTCCTCGGATCAAGGTCCCCATCAAGCTGTGAGACGCCCCGTGCAAGGCCATGCAACGCCTTTAAAATTTGAATAGAGTAAATAAGGTATAGTGAATATGTGAATATTGGCCACTATGACATTGCCTGTGAGTGGTCATAGAGTTTGAGGTGTTTTGAGTCACAGCTTTACCCGCTGAACGTTATGGTAACGCGTTAAACGACCACTCAGCTTCTGAGGACGTCATATTTTGACAGGGAAAACAACGCGGAGATTTCGGCCGTAAAACAGTAATAAAACTGTCACCCCACTGTTAAATCACGGTGCATGACCCGCACCAGTAATGCATCTTTATAACGGATTTGCTCATGACCTAATACCCCAGCGAGCTCAGTGTATGATAACCCAACAGTCTGCAGTGACATCAATCTTACCTGTTCAATACTGCCTACATTAAATCTGCTGCAGCATCAATTCCAGTCTCCTGCAAATTACCCTTTACATGCAGAACTGTCATTCATCAAGGGAGCAGAATTTGTTTTAACAGCACACTGTCCGTTACATCAGGCCTCCTCTTTTGATGACTCACTGCAAAACTGACTGTTGGAAAATAATGCATACTTTGCTATTGAAAGCTGGTTTACATTAAACATACTAAACCAAACGCCCAACACTTTGAGTCCACCCTACATAGGATAAAACTTTGAGTTGAGTCAGAATCCCGGTTTTCAATAATTGCGATAAATAATTGTAGTTCATTGGTTATTAAATTACTTCGGCAGTATACCATAGCACTAATCTACGTTACAATTTCGTACACCGTTTCTTTGTGTGCCCATTTATTTGATTAGTTGTTCAGAAAGCCCACCAATAATTAAGATAGGAAGAAATCACTAATTGACAAAAAGAAAAACCTCACCAAAGAGCAGATCGAATTAAATTATATATATATGGGGACTGTAGTAGCCTAGCGGTTAAGGCACTGGACTTCTGGGTTCAAATCCCACCTCTACCAAGATGCCACAGTTGGGCCCTTAAGCAAGGCCCTTATTCCACCATTGCTTGAATTGGAAAAATATATCAGTTGTAAGTCGCTCTGGATAAGGGTGTCTGCTAAATGCCATAAATGTAAATGTGTTAATTAGCTACAGTAATCATTATGTCAATGCAAAGTCCTCACAAGGATGCCAGAGGTCATAGGAGAATAGCCAGACCGTTTCGAGCCGATATGAAGCTTAAATAATCTCAAACTGGTTCCTTGAGCATGACAGTGTGTTCACTATACTACGATGGCCTCCAAAGTCACCAGATCTCAATCCAATAGAGCCTTGTGGGATGTGGTGGAACGGGATTCGACAAATCTGAGTTGCTATTATGTCAATATAGAGCAAAATCTGTAAGCAACGTTTCCAGTACCTTCCTGATCTAGGTAAAATGGGATTCAACCCACTACTAGCATGGTGTACATAATAAAGTGGCCAGTGAGTGGTTATGTCTGTAAATGTAATATAACATATGCAAGTGTGTATATGGGGAGTATCAATTATCAAGCATTTTTTGTTGCTTGGTGACATATTATTGTAAAATGAAAAATCTTTCTTTTTATATAGTAAAGGACCTCAGTGCTTCCTCAGTCCACGGCAAATTGATATGTGTACAAGCGGTCAGTGTATCTGTGTAATTAAAGAGCAGATCTCATGTGTGGATTCCCCTGTGGAAAGTCAACCACCTGACGCAATGTTGGGCAACCTCTTGCTCTCTTAATATAGGTCCTGTGTGAGAGCATTATAAAGGCTAAAACAGAATCGTGGTTATTCTTTTGAATAACAGACTCATTGGTATTTAGTACAAATAATCATTTGGTTTAAGACTAATATTGTTTTGCTGCATACCTGGATTACTGTAGTCACACAGCAGATTAGATAATATAGTCTTATAGACATAGGCTTTTATTGTAAGCAATAATAAGTACTATATAATATAATATATATATAATATAATAAGTACTATAACAATACTCAGCTAAGGTGTGGTCGTGTGGCAGTTAGTATTAAGGAGCGCAAAGTATGGCAAAATAATCTCCCCTAGACCATTACAGCCCCAGCAGCCTGATCCGTTGGTACAAGGCGTGATGGATCCATGTCCATGCTTTCACGTTGTTTAAGACTACTTCTGACCTAATCATCTGCATGTCGCAGCAGAAATCATGACTTGTCAGATCAAAGTTCGGTAGACCTGTTCGAATTGTGGCCTCATGTTTCCGTACTTAAATGAGACAAGTACCACTGCAGCCTATCTGCTCCAAGGATGAATGTGTTGTACATTTAGATATTCTTTTCTTTCTACTTTCGTTCTATCAGATTGTACCTGTCCTGCGAATCTGCTCCTGACATTATCAAGTCATGTTCTTTTTTTCTGAATATTCTTTCCTCCCCTTTCTGATTGCTTAGTTCAGCAGGTCGACTTATCTACATACCTAAATGCACAGAGCTGACTGATTAGAATTTTGTGCAGTTCTTTTTTTTGTTTGCCAGGAGTTTTTTTGCTTTTCTGTTGCCTTTCTACAGTTGTGTTAGTGCTGTGTTTAACCAGTAAATTTAATTGTGGTTTGTTCTGTCCTTGCAGAAGTGCAGCATTTTGCAGGGGGATCTGCACGCATGTCCTTCCTCATCCTGGTTTCCATCTTTGCCTGTGCTGCCTTTGTCATGTATCTGGTTTACAGAAACTTCCCTGAGCTGAGCGAGTAAGCGAGCCATCTTTTTACATTTGATTTGATAGTGTTGTTATTATCATTTATGTAAGGCCAGACTGTTTTAATTGCTTGTTCCTCGGATGTCCCTACTTAAGAATCTACTGAGGGAGGGAAAAAAATATTATAATATTAAAAAATAAATATTTTTCATCACTTTTCAA
>JAUZSU010029697.1:0-10460 GCA_034780255.1 Parotocinclus maculicauda | reverse complement strand
TTTTTTAAATGTAAATCTCTCTCTCTCTCTCTCTCTCTCTCTCTCTTCTCTCTCTCTCTCTCTCTCTCTCTCAACCTCAAGGTCCAGACTCAAACCTTTTTTTTTTCTCAGACATTGTTCCCCATGATTCTGGTTCACTCTTGTAGAAAATATGCTGCAGTTTTGTACCTACTTGTTTTATTTAGAGGGCAGCATTTTGGTGCAAGCAAAACGTGTGCACAGCTCCAGATATACCAGTTTCAATCCAAAATGTGGAATCCACCTGTGTGGAGATCACATATCCTCCCCTTGTACACTTTTTTCAAAATTTTCTCATTTGTTCTCATTCTCCAGTTTCTTCCCACATTTTAAAGACATGCCATAGGCTAACTGGCAGTGTGTTTACCAAGTCTTTATAACCTTGCTCTTACAAGGTTCTGCTAAAACAGAACAACGTAACAGCTTTATAAATATTCTATCTTTGTTTGCATCTCAAAATGAGTACTAGTGTACCAAGTAGTGTGTAAAAACAGCAACAGACTTTGGTGTGGTTCTAATGTGACAGTACACGAGCACAAGAGTAAATGTAATTTCAGACACAGTCATTGATTCCATTTGCATTATAGTTGTAGTAAATAAAAAGAATACAAGCAGATTTAAATAAACTTTAAAACATTATACAAGAAAAACTGTCAGATGATAGAAAATGGAGAGTTATGTTATGGGCAGCATCACAGTGTGCTCCTAGATTATGTCATTGGGACATTAAGCAATAATACATGAGAGGAAGTGCCATAACATGAGACATTGGCACTAGTGTAATGTGGTTATAGGCATGAGGCCACACATTATAGCACAAACATTGATTGTATTAACGTTTTTACAATAACTGATCCATAAAAACGACATAGTAGCAGATTCACTTGATTTTTGTTGATTAAATCGAGGCAAATGTTTTTAAAGCCAATAGATTTTATAACCTCAATATAATTTCTGCAGTCTTGTGTAATTATAACATTATTTCTACAATGTTATGACCAGTGTCATTGCTAACATAAACATTTGTGTGGCGGAGTAATACTTGATGAGCTTAGGTCAGAGTGTCATAATCGTGCAATATCACCACTCCTAGTCTCTTAGCCAATCACACGACTGGGTTGTAACTAACTGTTGTATAATAATCATCATAGTGAGCAGGTGGAGAGATGTACACACGACTGTGGTTTTCCTAAAACTTATTTGATCTAACAAAAGAAGCAAAAACCAAAGCACTACAGATCTAAAAGGGAATTATTATTGTTGTTGATTTTTTCGAAGTTGATATGTATGTTAATTTCATATTTCGGCAATAAAAAAAATCTACAGCTTTTGTTTCAGTGTTTCAAGCTAATTTATAAACATGAATAAATTATTTATTTAAGCATGCTGACATGGATGAGATAAATCCGATTTACCTTCATTTTGTCTCGTCTATTTAGTAATTGGTAATTTAGTCTTAGCCCAGCACAATCAAGGGTAGATATAATTTTGGAGCCTAGTATAGTATGGTGTAGTTTAGCACAAATTAGTAAATAGACAGAAACACATGTAGGACTTATTCAGTTTGAATACATTATTATTTATATTATATATTTTGGAAACAGTTTTCCAGCTTGGCTTATTACTGTGTTACTAGCACACAACATAACAAAACACATTTTGCATGTTCCCTCTAACGATACTAACTAAGAAAATTTAACACTGTTCTGCTAATCACTGTTGTGTTTTTGTGTTCTGAACAGTCATGTGCAGTCTCCTCAAAGAAGTCACAATGAAATGTGATGCCACAAACAAAATGAAAAATGGTACTGAATTGAAAAAGTAGTCAATCTTAAGGAATAAATATGATTCCTGTATTTCACCCATATGAACATCCATGTCATCATCAGCAAATTTTAGTTAACAAAAAAATATTAACCCACACAAATTGGGTAACACATAAAATTACAGCCTGCTAATAACAGTGTAAGTACAGAGTAACTACAGAGTAATTACCTGCTAGTCGACTAGTGATATTTTCTATAGTCAAAGCAAAAAAAGAAAGACTGGAGGTCCTAATTTTTAGTTTTTTTTTAATTAAACGCTAATTGACAACAGGAAAGAATGTGTCAAATCGTATTTAAAGTAACAAACATACACTGTCCAATTTCAGTGCTTCCTTAGGTTACAGTTTTAAACATGGAAATAAATAAATGTGCAAAATATTACAGTGCAGTGCAGCGCAATGCTTAATTTGAGCCAGATCTTGCCAGAACAAGATCCAGTGTTACATCAGTACCTCATATCCCCAAATCCAGAACTGTTTAAATATCAAATAAATTGAAAATGGACAACATTAATAAACGGCTTTTAATTTATCATTTTAAACTGGCAATATGAGCACAGTAATTATTACATCCTGTTTGTACTTCTTATAACATGGATACAAAGAGAATATGTATCAGTAGTGTCTTCCCTTTTTCTGGCTTCCACATAAGTCTTCATCTTCAAACCATAAGTGCATATACCATTCATTTTATATGATTTACGTCTTCACTTTGGACCCACTAATTTAGACCTCTCCTCATATATGTTTATATTATTTCTTGTAACAAACTCCTAAGCATGGTGCTTAGTAAGTACACTGTACACTGTAATATGGGCAGAATAGTACTTAAATTACAGGAAAGTAAAAGGTAATAAGGTATGCTGACACCATACTTAGCAGTTAGTTACAGAAATGTAGAATGTAATAAAATATACTTACATAATACTTAGCACTAAACTGATCTTCAATTTATATAATGTTTCATTAACATTTATGTTCCCACTGAAGTCTGCAGAGAGCACATTAACAAATTGAGCACATTGTTTGAAGATGATCAAAGGAAAGGCTAATGAGCTGGGGAAGGAGAAAAAGGGAAATATAACACTGATGCATTATTCCTGCCATACCTCTATAAGCATTTGGAAACGTGAGTTTCATCATTAGTCAGCTACAGATGTATAATTCCTCAATACACAGGCTAAACAGTCTGTAAATATAAGAAACACTCAGTATTTACTGCAGTCAGTCACATCTCTAGAATTAATGTTAGTTACCTGTGAAGCTCCATTAGACCCTGCATTTGCATTGTAACTAATGCTAAGGGATCTATAATTATAATTAATTAATATAATATAAATAATTAAGTACAATTACCGGTAATTCAAAATATTATTTGTGTTATATTTATTGGTAAAATATGTGTACATTACTCATCACTCTACTATAGCACCTTTGACTAATTTTTGTAACCTGTATTTATGCTTAGAGGTACAATGTATTTGAGATCATTGGTTTGTGTCTAATTTGTTAAATGTTTGTGAGACACCCGGTAATAACTGGGTACATCTACCGTACTATTTCATTACTATATATACTGTATATATGGTTGTCATCCCAGAAGGAAGCCCAGAAACAGTTTGCTGCAGCAGGATTGCAGAAACCATGAACCTGTTGTCTGACGAGACCAAGAACTTACTTGGTTCAGATGGTGACATTCGTGACAATTGCGTCTTGCATGGTGGTGGAAATGACATGGTTTGGGGCTGCATGAGTGCTGCCGGCTGCCGGAACTACAGTTCATAGAGGGAGCCATGAATGCCAAGATGTACTGTGAAATACTGAAGCAGAGCATGATCCCCCTCCCAGGCAGTGTTCCAACATGATAACAACGACAAACACACCGCCTAGATGACCACTACCTTGCTAAAGGAGGGTAAAGGTCAAGCATATATCCAGATCTAAAACCTATTGAGCATCTGTGGAGTATTCTCAAACAGAAGATGGATGATCACAAGGTCTCTAGCATCCACTATCTCTGTAATGTCGTCATGGAGGAGTGGAAGTGGATTCCAGTGGCAACCTGTGAATCCCTAGTGAACTCCATTCCCAAGAGAGTTACAGCTCTGTTGGAACATAATGGCCACACAAAATATTGACACTTTGGGCACACTTTTGTCATTTTCACTTAGGTGTAATCACTTTTGTTGCCAGCGGTTTAGAAAATAATGGCAGTGTATTGAGTTATTTTGAGGGCAGAGCAAATTTACACTGTTATGCAAAATGTTGACTCACTACTTTACATTGTATCAAAGTGTCAGATCTTCAGTGTTGTCCCATGACAAGTGATGGGTGTACTCAATTTTGTGAGATACTGTAAGCTGGCATGGACTACACATATTTGTGCAAAATCTGACAATAAATAAAAAATCTAATAATGCATTTTCACTAGTGGTCTCAAATTTTGGTCTCCATATATACTAGATGATGCGTTGGTCAGCTCACTTGTTTATAGGACAATTGTGACATAATCTTGTTAAAACCAAATATTTTTATTCATGGTTTTTATAAATTTTTCTTTTAATTTCTTTTTTTTTCACTTAAAAGGTTAGATTTTTCTCGTATTTTTAGATATTTTATTATTTATTTCCCTATTAGCCATCTTTAACAATTGTGCCAATAATTGTGGCTCACACAGTGCAGTGCTTATAGAAAATGATCATGTCTCTATGAAATAGTCACTTTTTCATCTTACTATCCAAAATTGAAACCTAGTAAACTACATTTTGTATGATGTATTTTGGGTGGTAAAAACGGGCGTTTTTTCGAAGTATCATCTTGCCTTGTGACAGCTTTCCTACTCCTTATGGCTTTGTCATTCAGTTTGAAGAGACTTAGTTTAGGCAAGGTGTTGGTGGTGTCCCACATTCTATATTTTTAATAAACCTCAGAACACTACTCAGAGGGTAGTTAACTTCTCTGACAGCTTTTGTATCCTAACGTGCAGTCTCATACAATTACACATCTTGTGAATTTATCTTTGTAAATTGTAAATAATGTAAATCAAATATAAGTTTAAAATAAAGTTTTTTATGCATGTCACCTGCTCACATTATTTATGTCTGAAGCCTGTGCATTTTGAGCCGGTGTGACAGAAAAATATGTATTAAAAGCCTTTTGTTCAGTAGGTATTAAGCTTTCATCCTATCTGAGCACAATCTTTGAATGTTATTTTTTATTATATTTTGTAAATGTGTTGTTAAAAATTTGAATCATTTTAATTTCACACATTGCTAAAAGATAGTGATACGACTGTGGACTGGAATTATCCTTGTATTTCCAGAGAGATATAAGGAAAAAAAGGAAAAAGGAAAAGCTTGTTATTATCAGTTGGTAGCTCTGTTGTAATTAACATTTCTTATTTGTATGAAAACATATGTGTTAAATAAATGTATCTTGATTTAATTTAGTTTTGATTAGCTTCTGTTTGGAAAATGATTCATGAATACCACTGGCCATTAGTCACTACTTTGTATATTTTCTAGTTTGATCTGGTATGTTACCAGAATGAGACGGAATGAGAATCAGAACAAAATTAAAATTAAGAATAAAAGTTGCAAAGTAACATAAATACAATGTGTACATTGTATAATGCTTATAATTACTTACTGACTTTAAACAGTCTTAATTGTATTATTATTGTACAAATGATAATTACAGCAATCTGCATATTAATGCATGAAAGAGGATGCTTATGTGACTTACCACCCACAGTAATCTTAAGCACCCTAGATTTTTATGTAATTTGGTCTTAGATGCTTATTTTTTATTGTCTGCATTAATATCTTCATGTCATCGATCTAATGTAAGATTTGCCAATAATAATTAAAAACATTTAAAATTAATATTAATGTTAAGTACATTAGGAGATAGATCACTTTTATCGAACAAAGAGAGCCTGGCTAGACTGCAAACATTTTTTTGCACAATACTGTATATACTAATGGTAAACTGTATTTCAGTTTTTGCTTGCATGCTTATGGAGTATGAATACATAATCTAAAACTATAATTATTTAATGGATAAGATTTATTTTGCACATAAAGCCATGCATTTTATATCAGCACTGTAATGACTACTTAATAAACTACATTTTATTCAGAGACAATATAATTAGGCTTACCTTTTAAATGTTACACCGAAAGTCAGTATGCCCCTCGCCTGATAGTGCTGAATGTGTCTAACTGAAATGTTCTCAGCTCTGTTGGAATGCAAACAGGTTTCCCCTCTTTGTTCTTCATATCCCTATGCTAATGACAAACATGCACTAGAAAGAACTTCCCTAATACATTCTTTCCTCAACACTAGTGCCATTACTTTCCTGTTTTCCTTACTCTGTTTATAACGTAACAATTTTAAAAGCAGTTAATTGTTTTTTGATTCTTTTTTCCTCAAATTAATACAAATAATGCAGTGATTGATTAAAATATACTCTGTATAGTATAAAACATATCTACTTATATAACGAATACTTGTGCAGATTCCACCTGATGTATTAAAGGTTATGTACATATGAATGAAACACTCTGTGTTATTTAAACACTTTATTTGCTTTGCAGCTGACAGATGAAACAAAATTATGTAATAATTGAAAAACATAAAATTCCAGCACAGCCTTCCACTGAGAGGGAGAGAGAGCTTTGTTCACAACATAAGAGCAAACTGAAAAAGTAAAAAGTGTCTATGAGCATGATTTTAAATCCAAAAGAGATCATCTGTGAGTTAACTGTAAATGGGAGACAAAACATTTTTTGAAATCGCATCATTATGAGTTTTTGGTGTTCATGTTACTTGAGAATAAGAGGATGTGTCCTCAACATTTCCTTGATTTATTTACATTTTTACACAGGAAATATATTCAATGTCACATTTAATTTTATTTGTAATTATTATACAGCAATGGTTATTGACTTTAAAAATGCAATTTGAAACATTTTTTCTTGTTTTGTTTTTTTTACTCTTTGCAAGTAGCAACAAAGGCACTATTTATGACAGACTATTGCTAAACCATGTCCCCTAATGTTTAATAAGTACAAAAATATAACAATCATATCACAAAAAGTGTTAAACCTAGATGCAGATATTTCACAACATTGTGACTTGTGGGTATAAAATGTGAAAGTACACACATGTTTTTCTATTTACAAATGATAATGAAACTTACAATACAGATTTCTCTTATTTACAGTTAATAGACATGACATGTACCCCAGTAAGATAAAAAGAACATTATCTGGAATGCTAAAGAAAGAAGAAAGAACGTCTAAATCTTTGACAGTGCACTGCAGTTAGCTGAGGCTTGTAAAGTAGCTGTCCAAATTAAAACAATGAAGTGTATATCAGATAGAATGGCTAGAAAATGTATTAATTTTATTGCTAACACAATCCTTTATTTCTTTGGTGAAACAGCAAGTTCAACCCGTGGGAAGCGAAAACCACCTTTTGAACCACTATCACTGCTAGAGGTGGATGACACTCTGGACTTCTTTGAAGACAGGACAACTCCCCCAGAACCTTCAATCCCTGTCTCACTATCATCTCCAAGAGTCACTTCATAAGAACCCTTGGATTTTGAGCCAAAGCCACCAAATGTGCCAAACTTCAGCATTCCTTTTTTGCCTTTCACCTTAGCCCCTCCAACTTCCATTACAGGGTTACCACCCTCTGCTTGTAAGCGACCTTCTAGAGAGGCAGGAGATGTGATTTCACCTTCATCACTAAGTGATGAGGAACGATGCCTCGATTTCAAGTGAAGATCAAGTGAAGCAGATTTACTCTTAGGTGAAATTTTTAAACCAGAATCACCTAATGCCATTTTGCCACCCATCAGTTCACCAGAACTCAGACTCAATTCTTTTGACACTTTAGCACCGCCTTCCTTTGTAATTTCAGGTCCCTGAAAGCTAAGTTCAGCAGCGCTTCCACCCTTTGCTTTAGACTTGCCAAAAAATTTTGGCTTTTTTACTTTTACACCACCACTTTTCACATCTGGGCACTGAATCTCCAGGCCTGAACTTACATTACTACTAGCAGTTAAGTCTCCTGACCCTACATCTACACCCAGCTCACTTCCTTCTGCCTGAGGCAAAGCAATTCCAAATTTTGGCACTTTAATCTTAGGAAATGTGACATTTCCCTGTGCAGCATCTGTACTTATTCTCATTTCTCCTGTTTTCTCACCCGAAGGACTCATATGGGGTACTTTGACCTTCACACTTGGCACATCCAATTCTACATCCCGAATTCCTCCCTCTGTTTTAATGCTTCCTGCATCAATTGTCTGACCTTTTATTTGACCTGCAAGGCTCCCTGTTATGTCAGGGTCATTTAACCCCGCCTTAACTTTAATTCCTTGCCCTTCTGAACTTACACCTGACAGACCCAAATTCATGCTCATTTCTGTTGATTGTAATGGGGGAACATTGACCTCAATGTCAGGGGATTTTATCTTCGATCCTGACATGCTGAATTTAGGCATTTTGATTTTTGATTTTTTTGCTCTAACATCAGAGCCCTCCAAACTAACAGTTTGGGGTTGAATACCAACACTTGGTAGATCTGCCATGATACTTGCAGGTGAAGAATCAAATTCAGTTAATTTTGAACCACGACCTTTAGCCTTTGGAGATTTGATGTCAAGTTCCACGTCAGGAAAACTTAATTTTCCAAATAGTGGCTTCTTTACCTTGGGGCCTTTGACGTGAAGGCCTGGTAAATCTGCAGAGACTTCAGGAGATTTAGTTTTAGCGTCAACCTTAATGTCAGATTTCATCTTCCCCTTAGCTTTTGGCAGTTTTATTTCACCCTTCTTTCCCTTCAAACTAATATCCACATTAGGGCCAGCAAGACTTGGATCTATATTGGGGCCCTTTGCTTTAATATCAAGATCTGGTCCTCTCAAGCCAGCCTCGGCTTTAGGGGCACTGATGTCCATATCAGGACCTTCAATTGCTGGACCCTTAATTCCAAATGATGGAATCTTAATTTTAGGAATTTTGAAACCTCCTTCAATTCCTTCTACATTGAGATCTGCACCTTCAGTCTCCATTCTGATATCTCCTTCAATCACAGGACTTGAGGCATCCATATCACCCTTTAGTTTGGGGCCTTTAACATTTAGGTTGACATCAGGCATTGACAATTTTGGACCAGCTATGGTTGGCATTTTAATTTTAGGTCCTTTGATTTTACCTTCTGGCCCATCAACACTCATGTCTGGAACTTTGAAATTAACCTCTGGGCCTTTGCCATCAAGATGTCCTTTGGGCAGATTTACATCAAGCTCTGGGCCCTCCAATTTAGGCCCTTTTAATCCAAATGATGGAAATTTGATTTTAGGCATCTTTAAAGCCCCATCAGGCCCATGAATATCAACATCTGGGCCTTTAATCTCTACTTTGGGTGCTTTAATATCACCTTCAATCTTGGGAACTGAGACATCCACGTCACCCTTTAATTTAGGGCCTTTCAGGTTGAAATCCACATCAGGTGTAGAAATCTTTGGACCAGATATTGTTGACATTTTGAATTTCGGTCCTTTGACTTTCCCTTCTGGTCCCTCAATGTCAAGGTCAGGGCTTTTAATATCAACTTTTGGGCCCTTCATGTCAAAATCTCCTTTGGGCAGATTAACATCAAACTCTGGACCCTCCACTTTTGGCCCCTTCAATCCAAATGATGGCATTTTGATTTTGGGCATCTTAAAACCACCCTCAGGTCCCTCAATATCAACATCTGGACCTTCAAGCTCTACTTTTGGAGCTTTAATATCACCTTCAATCTTGGGAACTGATAAATCCACATCACCTTTTAATTTAGGACCTTTCAGATTAAAGTCCATATCAGGCATGGAAATCTTTGGACCAGATATGCTTGGCATTTTGAATTTGGGTCCTTTAATTTTTCCTTCTGGTCCCTCAAAGTCAATATCTGGGCTCTTGATGTTAACTTTAGGGCCCTTGATGTCAAGATTTCCTTTGGGCAAATCTACATCAAACTCTGGCCCCTCCACTTTTGGCCCTTTCAGTCCAAATGATGGCATTTTGATTTTAGGCATCTTGAAGCCACCCTCGGGTCCCTCAATATCCACATCTGGACCTTCAAGCTCTACTTTTGGTGCTTTAAGATCACCTTCAATCTTGGGAACTGAGACATCCACATCACCCTTTAATTTAGGGCCTTTCAGGTTGAAGTCCACATCAGGCATGGAAATCTTTGGACCAGATATGCTTGGCATTTTGAATTTGGGACCTTTAATTTTTCCATCTGGTCCCTCAAGGGTAATGTCTGGGCTGTTGATATCAACTTTAGGGCCCTTGATGTCAAGATCTCCTTTTGGCAGATTTGTGTCAAACTCTGGACCCTCGACTTTTGGCCCTTTCAATCCAAATGATGGCATTTTGAATTTAGGCATCTTAAAGCCACCTTCAGGACCCTCAATATCAACATCTGGACCTTCAAGCTGAACTTTTGGTGCTTTAAGATCTCCTTCAATCTTGGGAACTGAGACATCAACATCACCTTTCAATTTGGGGCCTTTCAAGTTGAAGTCCACATCAGGCATGGATATCTTTGGACC
>JAUZSU010029686.1:0-10460 GCA_034780255.1 Parotocinclus maculicauda | reverse complement strand
CAAAATCTGAAAACAGTTGAAAATAGCCATGAATATAGCCATAGCTGCTGAAGTGGCTTAAAATATAAAAAAATAAATAATAATAACAGAAACCCCAAAAAGAACACAAAAGTCAGTTTGGGATGACACATGGCTGAAGCAAATCTCTGGACAGAAAAAGCACAACAGTACAAGAGCAACAGTACATAAGCAAGGGAACAGGGTATAATGGTTCAGATGTGCTAAAGTTCACAAACATTGGAGTGAAGATCAGTGGAAAGGAGTATTATGAGATGACGAATCCAACTTTAAGATTTTGGGGTTCAACCACTGACAACACGTTATAGATGGCCATTAGACCACTGCTAAAACAATAAATCTAAGGGTTGTCCAAGTCTTTTTCACAGTACTGTATGGTATGTCCATGTCTGTAGCCATGCTTGCTTCTGGCTTCAGATCACTAGTGTAATTTTAAAACCCACTTACTTTCACTTGTCATATGGAGCCTTGAGTTTGCTTCATTATAGACTTGTAATACTGCAGTTGTTCAACGGTTCTTATGTTCTTTAATATCATGACTGTGGTTGGAACAGCTGGGATAAAACCCATCACTGAGCATCAGAGTCCTGGGTACATGATATTCAATGCTTCCATGACGGAGACTTTGTAAGAGTATGTGGCGCGGCGGATAATGTGCCCTCCTCTCCGATGCCTCATTAGGGCTGCAGTATATCTTGGTGTTCCTTAACCTGAAAACAGTAATAGTCCCTGTGAGCCAGTGCTACGTGCTGTCTGTGCAGCACGGCCATCTGCTGTTTGGAATAGCCGCTTGTACTTTTCTATGTGCGGCTGAAGGTTGAGCTTAAGGAAACCATAGACTTAAGATTGACAGATTCTCTAATAAGCTTAGTTGGAGTCTTCAGACTCATAAAGGCTGCACCAGTGTTCTTTGTTCGTGGCTCGCGGTTCCTCATTTACACTTTCTGACAAGAAAATAACGCACCAACAGAGAGTTGGGATCGAGCGAAACTTTTTGTGAACATAATGATTATATATGTAAGTCATTACGATATTAGAGCGAAAAAATACGTTGTACAAATGAAAGGAGGCTCTAGTACCCTGTTAGGCCACCTCTAGCCTGGATACAAGATGAAATGCAGTTGGTCATGGTGGCATACAGGTTCCATACGGTGTCCTGCCGCACGTTTGTGTATGTTACAATAGATCCTGCATTCCCAAATGTGTTCAAAGCTGGCTTCCTGCCATAATGGGTAGTCCCGTAAATGTTCGATTGGTTATCAATCTGGTAAATTTGTTGCATGGAAGTCTTGCAATCTGGCAGAGACATTCCTGGGAAACCCTTTATGTGTGGGCGAGGATTATTCTGCTGAAAAAGGCCAATTGGAAGCCCTGCCATGAGAGATAACGTGGATTCTGGATGTCAAGTAAATGTCTCTGATGCATTAGTGGCCCTCATATCACTACTAGGGGTGACCAACTGTCATATGCGATGGCTCCCTAGATCACTACACTAACTGTCGAGGCTGTGTGTTGCTCCACGTCAAAGGTAGGATTATTGCATTCACTACAGGACCTCTATACTTGAACCCAACTATCGATGAACCTGACTTCATCGCTACGTAGCCCAGATTTCTCGCTCATGGCTATAAACGATGGTAACTGTAGCTTGCAATCTGTCAAAAGGATTCACCTTCTCTTAAAGTTTGTCAACTAAGCAAAGTGTCTTCAGTGATCTCTCACCAAGTGGTACACTATCCAAAAATAACCTCTGAGAGCCTTTTTATAGGACAGCCTGGAAATCATTTTTATGTAAGACCCACCACAACTGTACGTTTCTTCTTGACACTTAACTGCTTTGGTTTGTGCCAATTCAACATTTTTCTCTGGGTAACTTTTTTTTTCTCAATGAGTATATTCGTCTGGAGTTTTGTCTTGCTGCTTGTGCCAGCGCAGTGATTTTTCCATATTAATTGGAGGCATTTTTGCCCAGTTTTGCCAATCAGCTCATCAGTTTGAATGGTTTCTTTGTGCTGTCCCATTTACTGCATGCTTACCTCAGAAGATGGCTAGCCAAGTAATTTAAGTGCCTCGAGTATGTCCTCAGGGCAACGTTCCCCTTCAGTATGTTTGCTAAGTTAATGTAGGAAGTCAAGCTCAGTATCATGACACACTATGTAATTTAGCTGGCAGAGTTTTTTTTATTTTTTTATTCTTTCTTCTTGTCCTTCACATCAATAGTGTGGCCTTCAGTTATAGAGGAACTACATCCCGCTGTGCTGTAAGCCAGGCTCGCATATGACCTCAACAGACAGTGCTGGAATCTGTTGAATAACAATAACTGGGGTGTGCTTTTGTGTGATTTTTCTATCCTCATTTTTCTTTGAATATGCATTCTATCTGAATTCACTTTGAATTCTCACTGACTCTTAAAAATCCAGTGAGTAGTGCAAGTGCAATTTTTCAGGGCTATGAAAAAAACAACCTCTACAGAACATGAAGAGCAAAATATACATGATTCAGTTACAGTTTGGTCATGTTAATGGTTAATTGAAGGGATAGATAGATAGATAGATAGATAGATACTTTATTAATCCCAAATTAAATTTAAGCATTCAGTTGCAGGTACACAATACAGTATTACACTACACAGTATTAATATACAACACACAGTAATTACAATAAGGCATAGGAAGAGTAAAAGGACATTAAAAAAGAAAAGAAAAGTGCAAATGGCAGCTGAAAAAATATACAAAATCCAATAAGATAAAATGAAATGAAATAATCTTGTGCATGATATTATAATAAAATGTTTTGAGTGGGGGACTGATAAATTGTGCGTTGGTATAGAATAGCATTGCATGGGACTGTGGTGGCCTAGTGGTTAAGGTATTGGACTATGGACCAGAAGGTCCAGGGTTTAAATCCCACCTCTGCCACAGTTGAGTCCCTAAACAAGGCCCTTAACCCACAATTGCTTGGGTTGTAAGACTGTATTTATTGTAAGTCGCTCTGGATAAGGGCGTCTGCTAAATGACATAAATGTTATGATAGAACAATGAAAAAGCATCCCATTTTACCCCCGATTATCCTGCTCAGGCTTTTGGGAGAGAATCTAGAGCCTAAACTATTATTCGCTGAATGCCTAAAAAAGCAAAGCATCCCATTTCCTTCTGCTTGTCTCTATATCCTAATCTGGAATTCAGTGGACTCATGCAGAGGTACACCCTGGACAAGCCGACAGTTAATGGGAACAAATGCACTACCTGACCCTCACTTTAAAAACCTTACTATTGAGTAGGGATGGTCAATATGAGCTAAAATTTATATCGCAAAAAGAAATAAAATAGAAGAGATATTTATTTTTTCATTATTACTCACTTTTAAACGGCATTCAAAAGTAGTCACAAACATTAACTTATAAAAAAAAAGTGTGTGTTTCTGTTTCTGGGTTTATATAATGGAACAGTAACATACCACTATTCACTATATTTGGCCTTTCACGACCTCTTATAGTCACTATTATATTACAATTATTATTTTATAATAACTGATTTTGACCTTATGATTGATTTTTCAGAACTACAGTTGCACCGATCAGTCGTCCGGTACTAGGCGCATATCGTCTTTTCCTATGTAGTGCGGTATAAATGAGGAAGCAGTGACTAATAATAGTGATTCTATTATTTTGGTTACAGCCAAGTCTTTGGCGTTCTAGATCTTTAACGTAAACGCTGTTTGTAGTATGTATAAGGAAATCGTTCTTTTAAGGAAGAACTCAGAAAACACTCGGAACAATGGTAAGACATTGAAACAGCATTGCCTAGTTAAAATGTGGAAAGTGAGAAAGCTAAAGACACAAGCCAGTAGCTGCTGCTATGTTTCTTCATCAGTTAAAAAAGTTGTCATTTTTAATGCTTTGTCAAATGTATAAAAATATGAATCATTGCAAGATCATCACAATTGGTTCATCTATAGACAGAGAGTCCTCTATAATTTTTAGCCCTAGACTTTTGAGTGTTTTAAGATGTATATGGAACTGCTGGCTGAAGTTAAAGTGAAGTTAAATGTATCTTTAAAACTGGGAACAAATTAGAAACGACTGTAGTCGACCGGTCACTAGGGGCAGTTCTTGGATTTCTCCTTGGCATTTGGCATTCATATTTTATACGATTCTCAGATTACAGGCCCTGACTAAAGTCGCTGCCCGCAGCCCATTAGCATGCTCTGTTAAGTGTGAATGGCTAATCATAGGTGCTAAGTACTGTAGTGACCCTAGCTCCTCAGGCAGATGATCCAGTCGAGACCAGATGCAAGGGGAGCGACATCATAAATTTCTTGCTTCAGCTGGAACAGTCACTTGTTCTGTCGACAGAAAGGCCATTGCTTCCCTGCTGTTCTGCTCTAACCAGTGTAGTTAGCTCCAGGTGGCATGGTAGGAGCTGATGTAATGAGCCTGAAGATGGGCATGGGTGCGACAGCCTTGTCTGCGCTATGCTTCCCTGAGGAGATAAACTTAAGGTTCAGCCTACTCAGGCATCACTTTCCATCAGAATTATGTTCCTGAAGGTTTTGCTATGAATACAAATGAAGTCAACGGCGAATGATTCTTCAGCAAAGCCCGCTGTTCTTTGAATACACTCGACGTGCATGCGTTTGAGCACCCGCTACATTAAACACCCCTGTCCTTTCATATCTGCTATCATTGATCTGATCCTGTAAGGGGGGGTGTGGGATTTGGACCTTCAACCTGTAACCCCCTTGAGCCAAGACTACTGAACCTCTACACATTATTGACCTCTGTCTTCTGACACAGAAAAGCCAAAGCCAAGGGGAATGACCTGGGTCAGCGATACAGGCCTGTAACATCAATTTTTCATATCCTTTTTTTCCTGTTAGAACCTCAGGCACTTCCTGTCGCTAAAAAGCTGTTTCCCCATCATGTCCCCTTCATGTATTCACAGAAATATTATGTTTCTTTGACCCCCATATTTTAGGAGATGAAATTGGAACCTACAATGGCATAATTATTTGATAAAATATTCACTACAAACAGGGGAGTCACTAGTGTTACATGAATAGGGAGCTTTTGGATATTTTCGGTATAAAATGACCCTAAAAAGTCCACATTATGAAACTGGGATAACATTATAAACATTATTAGGAGAAATTGGCTCATAGTGGCAAATGTCACTTGGAAAAGACCCTTCAAGTCATTGAAATCTTTAAAAAAGATCATTTAAAGTTTGTATTAGGTACAGATCTTTTATGATTTAACTACTATCTACTAATGAGAGGTACAGATCAAGCAAAAATACAATCAGTTTTAATTGCAGTAGCAAGTTCTTAAAAATACATTACTCAATACTGAGAATATAAACTGGTACAATTAAAGTGGTGGTTGTGTTAGCCTAGAGGTTAAGGTACTGAACTATGGACCAGAAGGTCTAGGGTTCAAATCTACCACAGCTGCGTTCCTAAACCCACAATTCCTTGGATTGTAAGACTGTATTAATTATAAGTCGTTCTGGATAAGTGTGTCTGCTAAATGACAATATAAATGTCATCAGGTATTTACCTGTATTCACTTTAAATAACATAGCTGATTGTTTAGACAATTTCTCTTTTGACAGGAGAAGAAAAAGTTTTTTCTTAATGTAATTGTGATTTTTCACACACATATTAGCAAAACAAAAGTCCACTGTATCCCCAGCCAGAGAATAAAGGGCTATTGATAAAAAAACACGTATAGGAATAAACCAAGTGGTAATACCAGCCATACTTTTCTTAGTTCAACTTAACTAACCTAATTACTTCGAACTAAAAGTGAAAACAGGCTAAATAAATATAGGGTGGCTCTGTGGGTAGCATCGCCACCGCAATGAGAAGGCCTTGGGTTCACTCTCCAGGTGGTGCAGTTTGGGTTCTTTCTGTGTCTGCATTTCCACTCTATGTACACAGTCCAAAGATGTGTGTTAGGTTTATTGGTGTCTCTGAAAGTACCCCTAGTGTATGTCTGTGTGCCCTGCAATGGATTGTTCCTGCCGCCACCTGGGCACCGGCTCTTCTACAACCCTGTCCAGGAGAAAGCTGATAAGAAAGCGACTGAGTGGGTGAATAAATATATTCGGATATTCCTATTCTACTCATGTAATGAGATCTTGGGTGTATTGGCTGTATTTAAAATGGTTTTATTTGAGAATTTTAGTTGAGCGGTGCAGAGCGATAGCCTGTCACAGTACCTTGTTTCAGGTTTCAGGAATGGCATAGTTGTATGAAAAAGATGATTTAAACTAATAATGCATGTTTATGGGGAAGGAATAAAAAAACGTGAAACAGGTCTAATGATGTCAATAAAGTCTTCTACATTTTAACTGCTCCAGACTGAAGCTTTTTTTCAGTTATGGTCTGTATACATGCTCTGTTGATACCAGAGGTCAGAGGAAAATGGCCAGATTGGTTCAAGCTGATAGAAAGTTAACAACTCAAATGGGCCAGTCGTTGTAACCGAGTTATGCAGAAGAGAATCTCTGAACACAGAACATGTTGAACCTTGAAGCAGATGGACTACAGCAGTAATAGCACTCAGTGTGCCACTCCTGTCAGCTAAGAACAGGCAACCATGGCTACAACTATTATGGCATTATCATAATGGATGAGTCTCGATTTCTGATCCGACAGTCTGATGGTCGGGTCAGAATTTGGTGTAAACAACATGAAAGCCTGGCTCCATCCTGAGTTATATCAAAGGTTCAGACTGCTGGTGGTGTATTAGTGTTGGGAATATTTTTTGTAACATGTTGGTCCCCTTAATACCAACAGAGCATTGTTTAAACCCCACAACCTACCTGAGTATTGTTTCTAACCATGCACATCCCTTTATGAGCACAGTGTACTATCTTTTGATAACTACTTATAGCAGGATAACACAGCATGTCACGAAGCTCAAATCATCACAAACTGGTTTATTGAACATGATAATATGTCGCTGTACTTAAATGGCCTCCACCGTCACCAGATCCCAATCCAACAGAGCATCTTTGGGATGTCGTGGAACAGGAGATTGACATGCATCCGACCATTCTGCAGCAACTGTGTTGATCTT
The DNA here is from genome assembly GCA_034780255.1 of Parotocinclus maculicauda. Classification (NCBI taxonomy): domain Eukaryota; kingdom Metazoa; phylum Chordata; class Actinopteri; order Siluriformes; family Loricariidae; genus Parotocinclus; species Parotocinclus maculicauda. Next base: position 3,358 of record JAUZSU010029686.1, on the reverse strand, counting down.
TTTTTAATTGTTTGTAAATGACTGATTGATTGATTTGAACCAATAATGGCTAACATGGGAGTGAACTCACTAATGTCACTAATGGACAAAACACCTCAGAAACGCACGAGATACCACACTTTCTCACTTTCAAATCACTTTAAGTACATCTGACTGTCATCATGAAATGTTTTTTTTTCTTCTTTTTTCATATGCATCTTTAGTGTACATGAGGCCCCAGGTCCTTTGGGGGTAAATCCTTCCTTCAGATTTTTTGAAAAAGGTATCTCTCCAGAGTAATATTAGCCTCCCAGCATCTTCTATAAAGAGATGAAAAGGTTTCCTGGTCTGGACCCCAGTTGTGTAGCCACCTCAGCCTCAAAGCAGTGTTCCTCAGTTTGATCATGGTCACGAATTAACGAGCCTTGTCACGCATCAAACGGACCAAATCAGGAGACCGAGCACACGACTTCCAACATCACACCACAGATTTGTCCGTCACGATGCCATGTCTTCCCAGAGTGACTCGAAATGGGACCAGTCCAGAGTGGATCCTATCAAAGAAACCATTTCAGCTGCATGACTGTCTCTCCATGTTAACCTTATTAATCAGTTGTATCACCACTTTTGGTTTTGGACGTATTGATTCATGCAGCAGTAACTCAAATGCAGACCCCATTCAGTAAGTCCCAGTCAAGAAGAAAGGCAGTTCTCAGTGACAGCGTGAGTTTCATATCTTCCAGGTAGAGAGAGTTAATAAAGTAATAAAGCATTGTAGGAGTGCGGGCCACAGTTTGATACCCTGAGACAGCCAACCTCTCAACCGCCCTGATTAAGGCCGTGAGATTACCAATAGGCAATCATCACCCAGCACATAACTCAGAGAGAGCTTTTTCTCTCCCTATGTCATTTGCTCTCTGTCTCTGCCTCTGCCTCTTGCTCTTGTTCATCAGACTGATGGCTAGCTAGGTGGCCAGGTAGGCAGAGTATGCTATGCCAGCTCTTCTGTATTTCCACAGGCTGGTTGGGATGTCTATGTGGGTGAGGTATGCTCATGCTTTTTTGCACTGCTTTATCTTATCTGATAGGAACGAATTTGCACAGTTTACTGCACAGATATGTTGAGACCACTACGTGGGCTGAGAAAACGCCCGGTACTAGAGTTCTGTTTCCGCTCTCTGCAGGAGCGACAGCCGATGTGTCGGGCGCACGCGGGTCTTCCATATGCACTCAGAAAACTATTGCAAATTTTACTTTTCTTCACAGAGAGATTTAAGTAGACTCCCCACATAACCTTGTTCCGTTTGCAGAGTTTGGGACAGCTGCTAATCTGTAGCAGTCCTGCACCACACATTAAGCCTTCTTCCTTCGTAACACCGATTGTTTGTAAGATCTGGAGTCAACTTGTGTTGATCAATTCACTCCTGAGCACACTGACCTTTAAAAAGGTTGCTATTTTGGGTTTCTTTCATGGATTTAAGTTGCAAATGTCAGTGTGATGTAAATCTCCTAATATTTGTACTTGAGTAACAAGAAAAATTGCTCAAATACTGGGTAAAGTGAGCCGTGAGAAAGCAGACAGAAGTCTGATTATTTTTTTCTTTTTAAGTATCAAAAGTAGCAGTGACTAGTGGTTACCGTGTTGGAACCACAGTGGCATTTAAAAGTTTATACGTGCTCAGGGCAGCACGGTGATTCGGTGGGTAGCACTTCTGCCTCACAGTAAGAAGGTCCTGGGTTTAATCCCATGGTGAAGCGGCCTGGGTATTTCCTGTGTGGAGTCTGCATGTCCTTCCTGTGTCTGCATGGGTTTACTCTGGGTACTCCGGTTTACTCCAAAAGTCATGCGTGTTAGGTTAGTTGGCGTCTCTAAAGTCGCCCTTAGTGTGTGACTGAGTGTGTGCGCCCTACGATGGATTGACGTCCCATCTAGGGTTGTTCCTGCCCTTGCGATTAAGCAGTAGTGCAGTATAAACAAAGCAACATAAAATAAGACAGGCACCACATACGCTTACAAACAAAATGCACAGCTTGTTACAATGACGTAGTGAAAATAATAAAAGAATAGCTGATAATAAATTATAAGTTTTAAGTTTATAAGGACGATGCCGATGTTTGAATGGACGTTAAATGGTTACGTATTCATAATGAAGACACTCTAATTACTAAAAACTCTTCTCAAGGTAAACACCGGCTCGTTGCGAGTGTTCTAACACTTGGAGATCGTTACCATGCAATAGATTTCCTTCTTGCTGCTTTATTTGTGGTCTTCACGCTGGGAATGGTATGACGATGAAGTCGATAGCTCTGCATGAGGCTGAATTATGTGCGTTTATTTGTGTGCCCGCTTTCTCCTAGTTACTCGTGAGTGTCTCTATGGTTTCGCCATTAATTAAACTCCAGAAATCAGCACTGCACCCTAAGGGAAAAGTGGAAAATGACTGCGACAACCGCTAGTGGTCTTCATTGTGTGACATGGATAGATCAACATACTTACCGTTAATGGGTTATTCAGCAATGCATTGGGACTCTTCTTTTGTGATTCTCTTCTGTTGGTTTTTCCTCCAATGATATGCCTTATTATATTCTTTTATCTGCTTCCTCATCATTGTTCTGCTTTTCTTCTGTCTCGTTGTTAAAGCTGTCATTAAAAGTGAAAAAGGAGAACGGAAATAGTTTAGCGACAAGTGTCATTTGTGGAGCTCAGTCATGTTGAATTGTCAGTATGCTTTTATTTATTTATTTGATAGAATACACCAGTCAAATCTTAGCTAAAAACGTCCTCGTCTGTCAGTACTATGCTTCCAGTGCTGCTGCGCTATAGAAAGCCTTTCCTGTTTGCAAGAACATACACTATATTGCCAAAAGTATTTGATTCACATATGAGCTTAAGTGACATCCCATTCCTAATCCATATGACGTTGGTCCACCCTTTGCAGCTAGAACAGCTTCATCTCTTCTGGAAAGCCTGTCCACAAGGTTTAGGAGTTTGTTTCCAGTGAAGTAGCGGTAGATTGCCACCATAACATACACTGCTCATAAAAATTAGGGGATATTTACATACTTTGGGTGACCTTGTATTAGGTGTCGAGAACTAGAATACAGTGTTGCCTCGCCATTTCAAGGTTCACCTTTCGCGGACTCAGTGCATCGCGGAAAAATATATTGTGGATTTTCGTTGTTTCGCGAGTTTTTGCACATGCGTAGTACGTGTGGTATAGTTAACGTATACATATATATGTATTTGTTGAACTTTTACATAAAAAAAAAATCACAAAATGTATAAAATGTATTAAAAATATTAATTCTAGCAATAATGGAACGTTATCAATCATAAAAAAAACAGCGTATTTACTCAGCGGATGAATACTCACCAAAA
>JAUZSU010029685.1:0-22071 GCA_034780255.1 Parotocinclus maculicauda | reverse complement strand
TGTATTCTTCAAATATGATTCTCAACGATCCGCGAAACAAGCAATAAAAAGTCTGGCATAAGTAGAAAAAAAAAAATACACCCTAAACATGTTTAGAACTACACATGAAGATTATTGTATTGATTCTTGGTTTGTTATGTAATTTGTTATTGAACTAGGCCATCAATAGGCTAAACTTTTAAACATTTAATGCGTTATCAGACCCACATTATATAAATCAATTTTGTCCTGTATTGTTAAATGTTACAATATCAAATTTAATCCAAAAAACTGTTATGTGGGGTGAAAGCCTCCTCTGTTATCCGGGCTTGGGATCGGCAAAGTGACCTGAGAAGAGACACAGGCAGGGTTACTTATTGTTGTTGTTTTTATATTACACTAAAGAAACATTTACATCTCGCTCTGAAAACAGGGTGGGGTCAACAGGATTGCTAAGTTGGCAACACTGGCCAAGATCAATACTTGCTCGTTTCATCTGGTGTGCACACCTACTACACTGCTCACAAAATTAAGGTAAACTTTATAAAATGAAATATCCTATAATAAAATAACCCACGTTTGGAAGAGTCTATATGTATGTAGATACCCGAAAACATAATACAAAACCCCTATTTGATGTCACAACGCACGCAAATGATCAGACTGCCAAAATACAAAGTTCATGTAAGTAAGAGAACATAACTAGACTCTTTACAAGCATCATGTATTGGAACAGAGCCCAAACCAAGGGCACTACGTTGGGGGTAAAACTAGGAGGGAGCTAGAGGAAACTACTGCCATGGGAATTAGAAGCTTTTTTTAATTTGTCGTTTGTATTTAGTCTAGAAAATAACACGTTAAAGACTAGTCACAAGGCTATCAATTTACAAGTTACATAATTATACTTTTCTAAACAGTCAAATAACATGCTGCCCTCCTAATTAGGATTTTTTTTACTATAATTACATACAGTTGGGGTATTTTTTTTACTCTAACCAAATACACACACAAAGGGAGGCTTCAACAACAAAGCCACAAATTGTTAATAACAATTTAGCAACCAGATTTTGAATGTCGACTCAATTACTGTAATGTAATTAGCTTTTTCTTCAATATAAGTTTAGACACTTTATTTATTCAGCACTTTTAACAATACACTTTGCATTTTGTTAAAAAAATAAATAAATAAAAAAAAGTCTACAGAACCCAAATGAGTAAACAAGTGATAACGGTGGGAAGTACAGTGCCTCGCATTACTGTACATTTAACCAAATGTCAACAGAAGTGGCAAATATTTGCAAATATTTGAAGGCACATTTGCAGAATTTGAGAGCATACCACCACAAATATCAAAAAGTCATCAAAAAATCATCTTAAAGCTCTTGAAATAAATTACAAAAATATTCACCAGCGTGTGGTTATAAAAATGTATTCCAAAAGTTTAAACATTTGACCTCGCCATTAAGCCCAATGTTAGGAAGTAGAAAGAATATGGTTCATATGGCTGCTTACACAAGGTTACCTTTCAAAAGCCAGGAGTCGATTGAGGATATCAAGACTCGGAAAAACAACTAAGAGGATGAAATTTACTTTGAAAGAGCTGGTGAGATCTGCAGCTGAAACTGGAAAAGCTGTGCCCAGGACAACAATTTCCCAGACATTCTACAAGTATATGGAAGCCTTTTAAGTATTTCAAAGAAAGCCATTTATAATAACATATGGAGTTAACAAAAGGTAAAAAACTGTCTGATGAGACCAAAATGTAACCTAATTTGTTATTTGGGTACATTGCAGCATTATACTGTTTTCTTTTGCAGGGTGGATGAGACAAAACACAGTCATCTAAACCCTCAAAGAAAACCTGCTCCAGTCTGCCTGTGAGTAGGGTAGAAGTCCACCTTTCAACATGACAGTGAACTCAAGCATAGGGCCACAGCTACACAGAAGTGATTCAAAAGCAAGAACCTCAATGTCTTAGTGGTCAAGTCAAAGCCCAAACCTAAATCTAATTGAGAATCCATATCAAGATTTGAAAATTGCCATTAACCAAGTCTCCAACCAATCTGACAGAGATAAGAATAGTTTTAATGTGTGCTGTGAATTGATTGCTAAAAGGAAAAAAAAAAACCAGATGTAGTTGGACACGAATGCATTTGTACCATTAAATGTTTTGCAAATGTGTAGTGACATTACACATCTGGCTATCAGTAAAGTTGTGTGTTAAATTTTATTTATCATGAATTTATTATCAATGTCAAATCTTAAAATATTTTTGTATTAGTCAGGAAATATTTATGCTTTGGCTCAACATTAACTTTAGCTTGATAGTATACACTACCCTGTTTAAGTTTTCTAAATTTTCTGAAAAAAAAGAAACGCAAGATAAGAAAGAAAGGCCAGCATATGTTGTGTTTTGGATACTTGCATGCACTGCAGCGTAAAACAACCCAGAACAACACAGAACACATGAAGCTATTATGATCCTGCTAATTGGCCAGTTCCAAAACGCAACATATACTGGTATTTCCTGTATTTTTTATTTTTAGCAGGATGAAGCATCATAGATACGGTGTAATAGGGACTGTGGTGGCCTTGTGGTTAAGGTACTGGCCTCTGGACCAGAAGGTCCAGGGTTCAAATCCAACCTCTGCCCAGCTGCCACAGTTAGGCCCTTGAGCAAGGCCCTTAACCCATATTGTATACTGTATAAGTTGTTAGTCGCTCTGGATAAGGGCGTCTGCTAAATGCTGTAAATGTAGATAAAATAGTTTGCAAAACGTGATGCAAAAAAAAAAAAAAAGGCTTTTCACTGTAACTGTACTATTCTTTAATTGTCAGTAGTTTCCTAACAGCACACGGTTAGCATGTCTGGTACTCTTAATCTTTATCTTAAACACCAAGCTACTATACGTGGCTCTGTTACAGAGTATGAAGAACACCACGCTCACCTCAACACATGAAAGCAGCACATTTAAACCATAACAATCTAATACCTTTGTGGCTCGTTATAAAAATGGTCATCATTTCAATCTGGTGTTTAGTCTTTAGCTAAGCCAAAACCCTGAGACCGCTGGTTATTAGTCAGTAAGTAACAAATCGCCATCAAGACAGGAACAGAATTCTTCCGTTTTATCTGTTTACAATACAAACATTTTTGTAAAACAAATCGGACAACAATTCAGAGTGTAAGTGTTACAGACACACTGATTGACCACTAGATGACGATGTTTACCCATGCACATAAAACCTGGCAAAAGTGATGGAATCACCACACAGAGGATGCTCACCCAGGCCTTTTACTTCACAACACAACAAAAAACATCATATATGACAACAAATAATTTGTATTCATAGCTGAACTTTTAAAAAAGTATTTTAATTAATGGAACATTTGTATTAAAGATCAACTAGAGGAAAATACACTGCTTACAGAAATTAAGGGATACTTCACTTTTTATTGCGGGATGGAGCCTTGTGCTGGACCAATTTTTTTTAAATGTCCATGAAGACTTTAATTGGACTGAGCTGTTCGCTGGCAATGTTACCGAACTCAACACATCCCTGAAGAAAAATTTTAATAGCCAAGATGCATTATCCCAGAAAATTACTGTATTATTACCAATTCTATTTTCTACAAGTAAAAAGAGATGTCTAAAGCTTTAGTGTACACCTCTAGGCTGACTGTTGAGGTAATGTCAGTCACTTCCCCTGTTCCTTAACCTGAGATGTAACCTTATTTATGAGTGGGGATTTGATTGTATTCTACAAGCAGTCATCTTTATATGTTTAATTTGAATGGCACAAGTCACATGGTAAAGTGTCACCTTCTTAGCCAGGACAGATTTGTAAATGCTTACTGAATCATTTTTATCCAATCTTCCATTATTGCTTCTCTTCAGCCTGTTGTGACGTTGTTTTCTTTTAGATGTTAGTTCTAGTTTAGTTTGCTATATACGCAAGTGATGTTTTACTCAGCAGACCTCTTACAGGTCTGTCAAACACTGACCTTTAAATTTAAAACCTTCCTATTTAATTTGTACCTGCACCAAAACAAGACACTATCAACATAAACATTTTACCACACCTACTTGAACATATTTTATAATCCTTTTTGTTTCAACTGTCACTCACCACTCAGCATAGACATGAACGTTCTAAAGCTTTCAGACTTAGACAATAGTACCCCTATTTATAATAAAGCAGTGACCATTGGGGCACCCCCATGCTAAAAACCACCATACTGGAAATAAAAACATCACCTGCATCTGCCAGATAGAATTACTGCTTCCTCTTGTATTTCTAGTGTGTTTCTTGTACTGTGTATTTTCTCTCAATGTTTACTGTAATAGCTCTGCATATAAAGTAAGATACAATAATAACAATATCAAACAGATTACGTTATATTAATGAGTAACATTTTGTTTGCAATTAAAAATGGTCAAATCCCAAACCAATGGTTTAAAAATAGTTATTCAGTCCCTCAATTTACTCATACAAGAGCTTATTTTTTCTGCTTTACACTAGATTTTGTATTGTGACTGCTGGGATTTGATTTGAAAAGCATTATTGAGATTGGGATTTAATGACATGAGAGAAGATCTTGTAGTCGGTAATCACTATGTAGGTTAATCCCAAATGTGCTGGATGGGGTTTATGGGGACAAAACAAGCCAATCAAGTTCTTCCACACCAAAGCATTTTTTACGGACACCACTACTTCATAAACCTGTCATGCCCGAAACAGGGGAGGAGAGGAAGGGGAAAAAAATAAAAATAAAAAATAAATACTTTTCTAAAACCCAGGGTTGTGTCAGACCTACTCTTTCAAATCTAAGCTGATGTTGCTCCTAGACATGTATTCTTCAAATTATCACTTCTATTATCGAAATCCTCCATCCCAAGTCTCTTGGAATGTGCTGAAGGTCTGAAATGCAGGAATGGATGTTGATTAACAAATTAAATTAAGTATACAAAACAATATCTTGTGTTCATACTGTCTGCAACAAAAGTCAAAGTAAATGTAATACATAGTTGTTGTTTTTTTATTTGCATTTTCCATTCTGTCCCAACAATTTCTGATTTGGGTTTGTACACAACCATCAGCTCGTAATTAACCAACAAATAAAAATTAAAGTGGTGGATGTAGCTAGAGACAAAGAGCTTTTCAGAATGCAGCCTCAGAAGAGTCTGAGCATTAAAACACCTCATACATTATAGCAGAAATGTGGATAAATGGGATTTCAGATAAGAGTTCATCTGTACAGATAAGATCACAAATGCAGCAAACGATTTAGAATATTTTATTATCTCTCAATATAATTTGTAAAAAAAATTTCACATACTGTTGGTAAGACGCTACAGCTGGGAGACAATCATTATTTACGATATTAACAACTTAAGAGCCTGCTTTAGTCTACACATAATTTATATATTCTAATACCGGTTTTATCTTTATAGTTCCCTCAGATTTCTGGACAGATTGTTTTTCCTCAGCACTAACCTTGTGTGTGTTCAGTTTACCTTCTATTTGTTGTACCATAATAAAGTTATATCACTAGCTGCATCAGCAACATCTGTATGCATGTTAGCTTCTATTTCTGTACATCAAGTTTCACTTGTTTTCTCTCACTTGCTATGTCTCTCTTTTAGGATGATTATTAATCAAGTTTTGTTAAAAAAAGCTACAGATGAAACACTACTTATCAGAAACATTAAAAATTATATGCTACATAAACTTGCAATTTAGTGTTTATGTAAAGCAACGCAAAAAAATATTGACCATACAGTGTGAACTGAGCGCACACACACACACAAAAACACGCACGCACACACGCGAACACAAGCTGACCTACATGACAATCTTCCAGTGACTTACTCGATTAAAAAAAGAAAAGAAAAAAAAACAGGTACAGCAAAATGTTTTGAATAGAAACATGGTAGAAATCACCAGCTACCGTTTAGTGCTGTATGCAGAAGGTACCTTAAAATGTTCAAAAGCATTCTAGTGCTGGATCTGAGATCACTGACAGTTCTTGCTTGGCAGGTCCCACAGTGTGAAGTCAGGTAAGCACGTTCTTTCAGGTCCAGAGCTCCATTTAACGTCCTGGACGGATATGGATACGGAAAAAGGAAAGGCTAAAAGCTAAACGTGTCAATATGAAATAAATAATTTACAATCGGAAAATTTCAAATTAATGTCACGGATGGTGACATTTCTTTACATTATTTTGCAAGTGACTATAGGCAGAGGCAAAACCACATCACAGCCAAACACTTCATTGTTTCAGTCCAAACGTGGTTGCTGCTTTTTGCATGGGGACGGGCTGTACACTGACACAACGCAAAGAAAGAAAGATATGATAAGAGAGGAGTCTGAGAGGAGCAAATGTTCTATATGTCAACCTGTACATGTCATTTTCTTTGCTTCACATGAGCAGGCTCATCGTCATATTCCTCCAATGAATTTCTGGACCAAACTGGCAAAAAGCCCTAAAATTATCATAGAATACTGAGTTGACCCATCAATGGGGAAGATGTAATTTAAAATACCACAATCCGTCATCGTGTGGACAAAATTGTAGTAGTCCTCTCATAGAGAGGTGGACGAGACAGTGTGTTCAGACACACTCTGCTGTTCCTCTGACAGTGATCTCACGCACGTCCCCCCCGCCACATTGGCGCAAGTCCTTTCGAATGCAAATTGCGGGAGCTTGCTTCCTCCTAATAGACTGAAGTCTCCTTAAGACAGCGAGTCTCTGTGATCATTCCAATTCATCAAGATAAAGGCAAGAACTGTGTACAATCTCCCACACCGAGTCTGCTCTTCCTTTGTAAACTGACAGCATGTACTTTTCAGCTCCCATTCAAGACATTTACATAACTCCAGCCCTCCTTTCAGGATTCTTTCTCCTCCACTCAATACATACAGTGAGTCCATTCCTCAGTGTTAAGTTTATCCCGTTGCCAACTGTCATAGTTATGCCATTATCTCCCAGTTACAAGTCTGTGACTTTGTTTTCCACTGCGGCCGCGATCTGCTGCAGACGATAACCGAGCTGCATCTTCTGAGCTGTTGTGTCCTCCTCTAAAGCAGTGATAATCTAAAAGGCACACGAAGAGCGGCTGTTAGAGATCTGAAATGAACCCGCACTCAATCTACTCGTCATTCCTTCTCAGCAGCTTACCTGGTCATAATATTTGTTGATGTACTTGTATAGCTCATGCAGGGCTACCAGGTAATTCAGCTCTCCTGAGTAATTCTGTGCATATAAACAGACACAAATCAGAAAAGCATTCATTATACTATATTGGACACAAGACTATAGGAAGGAGAAATTGGTAATGAAATTGTAAATGTACCCTGGAGAGCTCGGCTAAGGCAGAGTTCATCTCCTGATCACTAGCTGAGATGGTCTGCCTGATGTCAGCATAGTACCTAAAATGTAAAGACACAGACGACTGAGATTTAAAAGAAGCATGTTTCGCTTTTGTTAATAATACATTAGTTTAATTCAGCTTGGCCCACAGAAGATCTGAAACTATTTGCAAGCCACAAATTGCAGAATATTGCCAGCTGCAATCTCAATTGCAGTTTGCACCTTTATTGCAATAACATGTTAGGTGCTTGGAGAAAATCTGAAAAATTTATTAGGAACAGTAATACTGGTTTGTGACTCTCTGTGCACCATTCTTTGTGCCATGGATTCTACAAAATTTTTCAGGTATCAATCACATTCTACCACATCCCAAAGGTGCTCTGCTGGTATACATTTGGTCTGGGAAGGCAAACACTTGACGCATGTTCATAAACCAGTCTGATGGGCTTTTGTTTTGCATGTATAATGATATTATCAAAATGGGGGAAAGCCATATGACCTTTGTGAATAATTATCCAGCTGTAATAAAAATATACCTCTTTTATTGGACAATCTTGTTAATATTTCAAAGCCAAATGGTTGGCTTTGGTTTGCATATGCGAAAATGAACACACCCTTCTATAGCTGGGTGATTTAACATCATATGTGGAGTATTTGCTGATTTGAGAGACTTTTAATGGATATGACTTATCTAATCACAACAATGGCATGTCATTTTTGTTTTATTTGGTTAAATATTTACTGATAGCATGACTTAACTGTACTCATCTGAATCAAGCTTGGACTAATAGTAAACACAGTAAACAATAGTTAATTATTACATAGGTTCACATTATAGCAAAACCTCATCCCCACCAGTCACAACATAGTTAACACATCACAACTGTGTTAAATATTACACTGAACATTCAATTTCTCTCTCTAAACCAAAAGATAAAAAGAGATTGTCCTATTGAGCAGTCCTGTTAAGAGAGAATACATCTGGCGTCTTTAGATCCGAGCATGACTGTTAAATTGATGGCAAAGTAATAGTTGAGTTAATACACTGCTCACACAAATTGGGGGATATTTTGTTGTGAGATATTTCATTTTAAAGTATCCCATCATTTGTGTTAATTCTGGCTAGAAGTGAATCTACTTGACATACAATTTAGTTTAGGTGATGATTAGGATTACTCTGATCAAACCTGATGTAAATCGAATCTAAAATGTACTCAATTTCATGACTGTTCATTCTACCTCTCCACCATCTGCTTGTAGCGAGGAATATCTCTGGCATACAGGAGCTTGTTGATGGGTGAGTCCTGGGAGGAAGAAGTTAAGTTTGTTTGAGTTAAACAAATCTGTATAACATTTACACTAGCAACATTTATCATAAAGGAGATAGGTCTCACCCTGCCTAGCTTGTGCTCAGCAATGGTGCAGGAGTCCATGAAGGTCTGTGCGATAACAGACAAGACCGCATCCACATTGTCTGAAGCCTGCACGTCAAAAATGAACTGAGGATTCTTCACAACGTTGATCCAAAAGCGGAGAGGCAGACTGGAGCAGGTAGAGAATCCACCATTATGGTAACATAGTTAAGAGACTGATACCAGCACAGTTACAAGAAGCAAAGCCATTAACTTACTCATTACTAAATATTATTATCAATAAAACATATCATATCATTATTATTCATTTTGATTTGGTTGTTCAGAACTCTGGGGGTCAGTGCAATACCTGTTAGTTTTCCATATATGGATGGTCTCTGGGTCTGAAATGCTGTGATGAGTAGCCTGATCATCCAGCAGGTCAAAGAAGTATTTCACGGCAAGAGGCACTGGCCGACTCGTGCTCAGAATCACCATGAACAAATCATCAACAAACTTCTGCAAGGTGCCCTACAGACAGCAAGTGATGGTGTTCATTAAAACCATTATGTAACAGCTACTGGCTTTCATCGTCTGTTTTGCCCATTTCTCATAAACCGAGACTGTAAGCAGATGAAATAATGTGATTGTGATACCTTCATGGACAGCAGGCGAGTGAGGTAGATCTCTGGTATAGCCTTTGCCCTCTCTCGTTCTCTCAGGCTTCCTCGTCTGTGTTTGGGCAGCTCTGGCTCCTCACTGGCTTTCACAAGGTGCCACAATCTCACTCCACCCTCATCTGCATCCTCTAGCATTGGTGTCTCTGTGAAGACAGATACACAATCATCAGTCCGAACATTTAAACCACCTGTCCAACATTGTCTAGCTTCCATACCACCATGGACCTGATCTGTTGAGGAATGGACTCTGCAAGCTATCAGAACCAATTCGGGAAATCTGGTTCCATTTCCTTGAATGAGTGTACTTGGTCTAAAAAGCTACATGAATTTCAGGACCCATGGTTTCCCAGTAGAACATTACCCAGAGCACTGTTCATTTTATTCACCTCACCTGTCAGTGGTTGTAATGTTGTGACTGATCTGTGTACAGGTACGTGCCATTTAAAAACAGCATTATGTTCTGTGTTCTAGGTTGCTGACTGGATATTTACCAAAGTCAGTCTTTTCACGTTACTCTTTTCATGCATGCAAACTACACGTAAACGTTCCAGAGATACCGCTGACACGTATGGAAGCCTAAATTCTCTCTCTCTCATTCTCTCTCTCTCTCTCTCATACACACACACATACCCACACACCCACACACCCACCCTTTATGTCTGGAAAGTCACAATAATTATAAAACGTACAGTAATGCACCCTGTATATAGAAAACCCATAACACACATAATGGTATCAAGGTCATCTGTGGTCGCAAGTCCACCAAAAGCAACTGTCTCTGCTGTCTTGAGTCGGAGGGGTGAGATTCTAGTTTCCAGTGTGTCGTTAGCCAATTCCATCACCATTGGGAAGGAGCATCTGTGAGCTTGTTTAAGTAAATATCACTTGGCAGAAGCAAACTGAAATAAGACTGGTGGTTGTTTTACGATAACATAAAGCCTCTACCGAGTGGAAGCTGGCAATGACCAAGTTGAAATTTGTTTCACTGAATCCATGTACTTCTGAAGGAAATCACCCTGCCTCTCACATATAGCTTCAGTAGCTTAAGTATTAGCATAAGCTTAAGTATAGTCTGCAAATGGATGTGTGCACTCACTCTCCCCTGCCACATAGTCGTGGTTGTCATGGTGAATGTGTTTGCTGTGTCGCGGCACCAAAGCGACTGTAGCTCCGTCAGGAACCTGAGAGATAAAAGAGAATTAAAGGGGTGAATATTCGAAAAAGGGCTACTTGTAAGCTGGCACTAGTGCTAATGTGTACATTATGAGCACCTTGTAATGCTGTAGTGTGTTAAGGCGTTTCCAGTTGCCATGCACAACAGACGTCAGGTCTTCATCTGACAGAATAAGATGACCTGCAACACCTGAACGCCATTCTGCAAGAAGAATATGAAGTTTTAGAAGTGAAGAAAGAAATACATGCATCGACTTTTCAGTAAAGACTTACCCAAGTCTAACGAGTCTGTGTGTGGTCTGTGGGAGAATGAGGTTCCTTTGTAGGCCTGGTCTAAAATCTTCTCTTTGACCTGGGTTATAGTGTCACAATCCAGTACTTTAGCAGCTACTGGCTGAGTCTCATTCACTCCCACTCCCTCCATTAGTACATTCAGTGTCTAGAGAGGGAGAAATAAAATACAAATTATTTAGAGAAAGGTTTCACAACAAACACACTAATATCTCTCACAGAGAAACTGATTTTGTAGCAGACAGGCTATTAATCACAGCATGCCAGGATACGCATTCTCCTGGTCTATTTCAGTTACACAGGTAATTGCTTTTCAAATATGATTTTCACATATAAAACCCAATAACATGTAGGATGTGTCTCTTTCACACATTCGGACTCAGGATGTAACTACACTCTGCTCTGAAAGAACTGCTACACATGATAATACCACAAATAACAGACTGTGTCAAATTAATGCTTAAAACATTTTATCTAGCTGTACAAATCCACTTTGCAGACAATATCATGTTCAGATTAGTTTTACTTGGTGAGACAAGGTACTAACTACATCATACACATCACATATAAACTCTTTTCAGAAATATGGGGGTGTACTGTCTCCCTTAGAGCTACTAACAAATTGATGAATAAGAAAAAAATGACAGAAAGATTTCTCCTTGTTTCTACATCCACTGTCCATACTATCAGTTTCACTTACCATATAGTTCGTACAACTTCGTAGTTCTCTGCATACTTTATTCATCCCCTAACTCTGTCCTCTAATGGTCAGGTCCATCACAGGGCCAGCACAGATCAAATATCAAGTATATATCAACCAACTATACTGCTCACAAAAATTAGGGGATACTTCAATTTTTTTTGCAGTGTATTTGAATTCATTGGACTGACACTGATGTGGTGGTTGTGTGTTAGTGTGTGTTGTGTTGGTACGAATGGATCAGACACAGTAGTGCTGCTGGAGGTTTTAAATAGTGTCACTGCTGGACACCTACCCAAAAATGTCCAGCCACCATTATCCTGTACACAGTGCCCTGTGAGTACTGATTAGGGAATATATGACACCTAACACACAATTGCAGGAATTAGTTGCTGTCTCTGACTTTACAACTACAAGGGGGAGTAATAAGGTAGACATGTCTAATAGAGTGAACTGGGATGGAAGAGAAAAATGTAAAGACTCCAGCAGCACTGCTATAGCCGATCCACTCATAACAGAACAACACACATTATCACACCACCATGTCAATGTAGTGCTGATAATGATCCTCCACATAAATAGTACCTGATCTATGGGGTCTGTCATTGTAGAACTACAAAGTGCTCCTATATGCTAACTGGAACTTAGTCAACAATAACAGACAATAAGTGTTGAAACAAGGAGGCAGTCATAATGCAATGCCTATTAGAGAGTAACATATTATAAGACTAAAATAACATACAGCTGTTTTGGAAACATAAAAATCACTGATTCTATAAAAAACAATTTTATCAATACTGCAATAAAGAAAACTAAACTGAGTATGTTTGACATGGCAATATATATATATATAGACTAAATTAAATTCTAACCAGTGTACGGTACTCCAGGTCCTCTCTGAGTAGGCGGTTGTCATTAAGAGTGTATTTGGCTTTGCCAGTTACTGCATCCACAGGCCCTTTATCCACCTGGTGTTTTATGGCTCTAAAAAGCATGTACAGAGTCTCCCCCGCTGAGTCCTAATGGAAAAGATATTAACATTATGTTTAAAAAGAACACTTGCAAAGTGGAGTGCTGCGACTTCAGTCCTGATGTGAGACTTCTGACATGAAAACACATACAAAATGGTATGTGGTAACTCCCAAAACACTCACCCTCAGGAAAGAATAAAGGCATATAGACATCCAGTTTGTCAGTAGTTTCTCAACAACTGTCTCAGTTCTATGAGGAAAGAAAATGTAGAGTCTTAAATACAAATAAGAACATCAAATGCAACTCAACTCTATAAAAATGTATACTACAGCTTCAACTGACTAGCTCCCCTGTCATAACCACGCTTACCTTCGAAGCATGAGTTTGGGGTTCTTGGCAACGTACTGCTCTACCAAGTCATTCAGCAATGTTTTCAGGATGTCAGTGAAGTACTCCAGCTTGCCATGCAGGGCTACAGTGAGCAGAGAGGCCACGTAGGCTCGGTCTCTAGGAGAGAAAGTCCTCTGGCTCTCCAGAGTGTGGATGAACTATAGCAAATAGATGTAAAAATGAGAAGAAGCAAGGACTGTGACATTTATGCTGTGACATGATGACAAGAAGCACTCATATAATTGGTCAAACAGAAGAACATCTACACAATTTTGAATGAATCATGAGTTTTAAAATCAGAAAAACTTAATTATTTCATAGAATATTTCTTCCTTAACAAAAACAGTGTCCATGTTACCTTGGTGAGGAACAGTTTGCTGTTGAGCAGGTTAGAAAGCTGAATGAGACCCTGTTCCACTGTGGCACGTCGACAATCCTGCACGTCCAGATCCCTGCGTAGAGGTGACTCACGATGACCTGGAAAAAAGATGCGCTCTGCATACATCTTATAATCCAGGAATGGAATGCCAGATCCCACCAGATCACTTGACAAGTCCATCATTTCAGTCATCAAATCTGAAACCAAATAAAAAATAGCAATATTTTAAAAACTAATCTTCTCACTTTCTCAATTTACATTCACCAGCCACTTTATAAGGTACACCTGCCCAGTACCACATTGGACTCCTTTTACCTCTGAACGTCAGAGGTTCAACAGGGTACTGGAAACATTCCTCAAAGATGTTGGTCCATGTTGACATGATAGCATAACACAGTTGCTATCAGATTTGCTATCGGAGATGCTTTTCTGCATCCTCAGTTGTAACAAGTGGCTATTTGAGTTACTATAGTATTTTTATTAGCTTGAACTTTTCTGGTCCTTCTTCTATGACCTCTGCAATCAACAAGGCATTTTTAGCAAGATAACAGCCAGTAACTGGATATTTTCTCTTTTACGACTGTTTGTGAAGTTCCCAGTAGATCAGCAGACCAGAAATACTCAGACCAGCCTGTCTAGCACACTCAAAGACACCTAATATCACCTTTCTTCCTCATTCTGATGCTCGATTTGAACTTCAGAAAGACGTCTTGGCCATGTGTACACATCCTAAATGCATAGAGTTTCTGCCATGTAATTGATTGACTTGATATTGGCTTTAACAAGCATTTGAACAGTTGTCCCTAACGAAGTGGCTGGTGAGCGTCTACAATGAATACACACATTTTGGGCCAGGAAGAATTGTTAGCTCAGGAAATCTACTAAGTCTTCCCAACTATTGGGGTTAAGTGAATTTCTAAACAGACTTTAAATGTTCACTGATTTCTGCCCTTTATCCTCTCTCACCTGTAAACTCTTTCTTGCAGCGGTCTCTGACACTGGTTTCCAGATTCTCCAGCTGAATTTGTACTTTTTTGTAATCCCTCAGAGCCTGCTTACTCTTCCTCCTTTGAGAGACGGCGCACAGACAGAGCAAAAGAATGGTAGACAGATTAAGTTCACACAAAGGATAAGAAAGCAATCTAATCTAAAACAACACCTCCTGGGTGAACAACTTTCATACAGAATGGACTCCAGATGTGGATGAAGTGATGAGAGTGTCTAATTCAGATCAAAGGGAAACCTTAACCCTGTTAACGGGAAGTGGGATACTACTAAGCTAAGCTGCTGAATACTGTCCACACACACACACACACACACATCTCTGACAATGTGCTAGAGCATAATGTGATTCAACAGAATTGAGATTCATTGTGCACAACACACCTGTATATGAGTACAATGATCACAACAATAAGGACGACGAGAGTGGCCACTGCTCCAACTCCAATCTGAGCTTCCAGAGGGAAAGTAGACTGACTGAGTGAGTCATACTCCACTATGCCCAGAGAGAAGTTCAGGTTACCCATTTGTACCTATGGCCACAGGAAACACACATCTACAATGTTAAGAACCACCACCTGATATTACACACAGTTATCGCTTGTACCAAAACCCTGTATTATCTTGAAATGTATATGATATGTGGTGATTCTAAAACTAAACACAGGCATCGTTTGCTTTTCATGAACTCACTGTGAACTGTGGGAGAGCATCGGCTCCTTCCCTCTTGCGTCCCTGGCTGTGAGATGGAGATGGTTGCTGAGCCGGAGGCTCACAGTACAGGTGATTTCGAGTTAGAGTTTTAACTGTACATACACCCTCACCAATGAGCGCCACTACCTCCTCTTTACCAATAGCCAAGTCTAGATTTTCTCCCTGAAGAGACAGAAATATAAGCATAAAAATATAAGAATTAAATATGAAATAACAGGTGGTTGAAAGAATAAAAAGGTAAATTAATTAGGTGAGCTCTGACATTACATGCAGAAAATGTTTCCTAAAAGAACTTGGGAGTAAATGGAACACTTAATAGACTTAAAACTGTTTATAATTTTTCTTCACAAAATTTAGTTCCCTGCAATTACAATAAATTACTAGAAGATGAGGTTTAAAATTGTAGCGTCACCATATCTCAAATAACTGAGCAAAAACACCGATTTCTGAACAACATGACAAAATGTCTTCTCTTGTATACGCAACAAAAATCTTTAGTCTTCTGAGATTAAAATCCTGTAAATTAAAAAAACAGGATATTCATCTTTGAGCATGATCGTACCATCTGGTGTTCAAAACGGCAACTGCATTAAATGGCACAATAAACAAGAGCGCACAAAACAATTCAGTAATGCATCATTCAACTCAACAATGGTCAACGTTCCATTTTTTGGGGAAAAAAATGAATAAAAAAATAAATAAAAATAAAACACTGATCACAGTCTCAGCAGTAACAAGATGGCACGGATGAGTTCTTGAACAAATCCCTTAACCATCAACTGCTATTATTTGCAAGTTAGTCTGGATAAGAGCATGTGCCAAATTCTGTAAATGTTGCTGTGCTTATGTCGAAATAGATCTGGGTTTTTACCACCATACACTACCAATAAGCAATAAGGAAACACACCTTGGTAGACAATATTAAATATCTCCTGCTCTACCCAACTACGGTGTTCGTTTAATATAGACCAGGCAACAACATATCAAAATATTTGTATGTAATTGTTTTAACCACATTTCAGAAATTTAGTTATGTGATCCTGGACATACGTGCACATAGTGAAAGTTTAAACACAGAGCAAATTGTAAGCTTGTAACTGAAACCAGCATTTCTTAAAACCGCTTTATCGACCTGGCTCATGAAAACCAACTGACAAATTACAGTGAACACACTTGTCAATCAGGTCTGCTTATTTAAATCAGTTACTAAAGGTGGGCAACACTACAATATTTTATTGTATTGTGATAAGTTATGATAGATAATATACTTTTCTGAGCATATTAAGGACATCTTCAGTGTTTAAAAGACCACTGATCAACTGCATGCTTCATTATAAAGAGTAGTTAGTCCAGTTTAATTGCAGGGTGGCATATTTTGATTTAACATCATTTTACTAAGTATGGGATAATACACTGCTAAAAAAATTAAGGGATATTTCAAATGTTTCAACAACATATTTTTGTTACCAGTGTTTTTGAATAGTAGTTTTTTAAGAATCTCATACATACTAAATAATTTTGTCTTTAATTATTGTGATATATTTTTATCTTCTCACCCACCCTTTATCACTGACCATTATATATCCACTGACAACCTGCCAAATCATCCAAGTCTGTACATTTGTCATTGTTCATTTGGAGATGCTGCAGATACAGTGAAATAACTGACTACTGACCTCTACTGACATGACTGATCCAGGTTTGTAGCGGTATGGCTGGGTAGGGTCATGGCGATTAAGGTGATGGAGAATAGGGTCAAGCTCATAAATGAAAGGCGACTGGCTGACTGACTTAAAGTCGAAGCGCAAGTTATCCAAAAGAAACTCCACCAGAATGTCAGCTCCAATAACCTGGGGGATCACGGCAGGGCTACGACATAACAGTAGAGAGGAGGTGTTCACGTCACACCGGTCTTCAAACTAACCATGTGTGAGAGAGAAAGAGACAGATAGACAGATAATCATAAGTAAAAAGATTCTGATCTCTTGCAGACTGAATAACAAATAACAACATGCAGGTATACGCCGTTTAATGACCACATTATGCTCTGTAAAACATTACACTGCTGCAAACAAAAGTGAAAAGCTAACATCTATGCAACATTTATAATGCTATACATATAAAAAAAAAATATATATATACACACACTATCTGGCAGGGTTGTCTAGCATTAGCTCTGCTACCTTGCAATCACATTTCTTAGAGAACAGTGTAGACTTTAGCCCATCTGTTGCTCTACTTTCTTTCTACTTATGTTTCTACAAAGTGCTTCTATTTGGTAAGTGGAATAAATAAAAAAAATTATACAATGAGTGCAGCAACGAGGTGGTGTTCATAATAAAGTAATCTGTGAGTGCATATGCGACACTGTCTGAACAGACAATGTATGGAGCATCCCTGTGCTTATTTTGTGACTTTTTGTCTCTAGTCAAGCAGCGTTTCTCAGCATTTACTTTTGCGTACATTACTTAAATTGCTTAATTTTAATCTTATTTTTAACCTTCAAGTTATATTGTCATATACTAAGAAATCTCAGCAAGTGCAATTAACATTAGTATATACTCACATGCTTGACAGAACACAGTGTGCTATGTGGACAGTCGGGTTCAGGAATGCGCCTCTGTCTCTGTAAGTCTGCACTTATAACGCTTCTTCCATTTCTTCTTCTCCTCCTCCTGCTACCCTTTTTCATTTGGTAAACAGAATCTGGAGGAAATACTGTCACTCGGATCCGTGGCTCCTGGACTACATCCAGGTTATGGCCAAGTACATGGATCATGCGACCACCGCTGAGACGAGAAAAGGTTGGGGTTAAAACAACAATATAAATAAAAACCTAATGTTATACAATGGGCTTTATATGTATGATACACAAAAATAAACACCTGATAAAGCTTTTCGAAGGCATGACCCGTGTTATATTAGGATCTGGGGTGTAGAAGAAGTCAGTGCCATGGAGATGGCGCTTACGGTTGCCATAACGCACAGATACTGTGTGCTCTCCTGTCTTGTTGCTGGTTCCAGTGACGCACTCAATCCTGCTCTCCTGCACATCTGACACACTTAATGGAGAAAAAGAAGAGGTACTTTGTTGGGTTGCTTGCATTATACAGTAGATCATGTACAGCGGTACACAAACCACACCAAGAAGTTGTTGGGATAAAATGGAGCTTTGTGTGAATGTAATGATGATATATGTAAGGGATTACACTATTAGAGTGAATAAAAAGCTTATTGGGGAAAACTCTACAATTAATAGGAGGAAATGGTACTCAGTTGGACCACCTGTAGCCTAAAAACAAGATTAGACACATTTGGGCAATGACGCATATGATTCCATATGGTATTCTATGGCACATTTGTCCACAGCTGTAGCAGGCAGGCCTGTAGATTCTGCAACGTCATAGGCTGCCAAAGCTAAAATCCCAGCTGGTTTTTTAAATCGTTGATTGGTAATACTGGTAACCTGGTGACTGGGCAAACCAAGGAATTGTTGCAATCTGGTGGAGAGATTCCTGGGACACCTTTGCTGTGTGTGGAAGAGCATTATCCTGCTGAACAAGGAGAGCCCTTTTATAGGAGGCTTGTGGCAAGACCCAGTGTCTAATCATTTCACAACTGTAATTATTTACATATCTGCCTAACGCATAAATGCTTAGCTTTACAGCAATCTGGCATTTCTATCTGGGTGCGTTATTGTTTTTGGGTTTTTTTTGGAGGGGGCAATTACCATGTTACACTGAGCAAAAAATATAAACACAACACTGAATGCTGAACGCAAAGATCTAAGACTTTTTCTACGTACACAAAAGTCCTTTTTCTCTCATATATTGTTCACAAATTTGTCTAAATGGATGTGGATAATCCATCCACCTCACAGGTGTGGCAAATGAAGATGCTGATTAGACAGCATGGTTATTGCACAGGTGTATCTTCGATTGGCCACAAATAAAAGTTCACTATAACTGTATTGAGGGGTTCAGTCAGTATCTGGAGTGACCACCATTTTGGAGTGGCCTTTTATTGTGGTCAGCCTAAGGTACACCTGTGCAATAATCATGCTGTCTAATTAGTATCTTGATATGCCATACTTGCATTACCACAGCAATTTAGAAGTGCTCACTAACACAGATTTAGTGAAATTAGTACACAGTATTTGGTTACATTTTAATGGGCCTTTTGTGTACATGGAAAAAGTCTTAGATCTTTCAGTTCAACTCATACTAAATAAGATCAAAAACAATTGTGTTGCGTTTATATTTTTGTTCAGCGTATGTACAGAATATAATATAAGGAAGTATCACTTTTAGTTGTAGAACAGGCAATGAAGAATTAGGTTTTAAGCACTTAGGAACAAATAGGAATTATTCATTAGGTCTTAATTATTTACTCCTAATTTAATTACTTTCCCTTTAGCACACTTAGAATTTAGGTTTCTAAAATACAGTCAGTTAATCTGACCAATACTTAGTGAGAACAGAAATGTTCCCGCATTCTCATCAACTTTTGCAGCACCAGAGGATAAAGCCTGTAAGACGCTTAACCCAACCCATGTCTTTTTCCAGTAAATGTGAATGTTTTACAATAAAAAATACTGGTAATCACATTAAAGATAAATGACTGCTCTTTTTTATTTAAAAAAGTGACTACTATGGCTAAATATTGCTAGAGTTAAATGTAATTTGGGGAACAAGTGGTGTCATCCTTAAAAAAATCAAAAATAACTTCCCACAAGGTGCGTGTCTTTAGTAGGTATAACATCACAGCATATTATTTTTAAAAAATACATTATCATGTGTGTCAAACATACATTTCACAGGGGATGTCATCCAGGAGTATGCTGATGTCACTGGTTCTGCCAGTCAGTAACTTCCTGCCTGTGATGGTTAGAGAGGTTCCTCCTGCACTCGGCCCTCTATGGGGACTCACTGTATCCACTACAGGCTCCTGCTCACATGAGGAAAACAAGGTAAGGTACGGTTGCATTACCATTTCATTACTCTGCTCAGAAAGTTATGTGCATGTAAGAACATTCCACTGAAAGTTTACTACTACGAGTGACCTGGTAACTGAATCTTTGAATGGACAGCCCCTTGAGCCCTGCGACTTTCACAGAGACCTGATCCGATTTCTCCCCTTCACTTGCTCCTGTTATGCACACAATTCTACAGGGAGTAAAACACACACAAGTATAAATGGGGGTGAGGGGATCAGGACAGAGCTATGCAGTATTATTTGCCATTTCTGAGTGTAATTACCTAGATGATATCTCATACAGCTCTGGTACGACACTACAAGGAATGTCAGCCACTGTGACTGAATGAAGAATGTCCTGAGCTTTTTGGCCCAGGTTGGAGCCACTGATGGTAAGTGCTGTGCCACCCTCTACCAGCCCAGTCAGAGGTTCAATCTGAACACACAAATCACATAAACCCCAAGTTTAGAGTCAAATGGTACTCTGTACAAAGTCTAATTTTAGGACTATAAAAATGTCTTAAATATGTTATATGCAGTCAGTTGATCACTTTGTAGTTCTACAATTAGTGACTGTAGTCCTATTCTGTTGGTCGCCTACACACTATTCTCTAATGGTCATGACCCTGACAGGACCACCACAGATCAGGTACTATTTTGATGGTCTCATTGTCAGCACACACAGAAGTGCTGCTTAAAAAAGTTTTAAAACTCATCACTGTCACTTCTGGACAGAAAATAGTGTACGAAGAAACAATGTCCAGTCACAAGCATTTATTTGGCAGCATCCTGTAAGGACTGATGAAAGATTGGAGGATGACTAACACAAACTGTGTAATGAGATGAGTTACTTGAGTCTGACTTTACATCTGCAAGGCTTAAAACACTATATTTTACAGCCTATAACCATACATATATATGTGCAGCTTATTTTCATTGTTATATTTCTTGTTAAATGTCTCTTATCTTGCTTGTTAAGCCATATTGCCAATTACTTAAAAATACCATTGTTAACTTGCCACGTACTTATTTAACAATAAGTCTACACAGTGGGACTACAAGCAAGTACAGGAAGATCTAAAAATGTGAAAACACACTAGCAGACTCTATACTACTCTATAAAAATATTTAATGCCACCCCATCCAAAGCCTAAACTGATATAAACAAAGTTTTTAAACACTGTGTTAACTAGCTGTGTACAACACACACCAAGACACCAGCACCATGTCAGTGTTACTGCAGTGCTGATTATGATTATGATCAACCACTCAAATAATACCTGATCTGTAGTGGATTTTGGTGTCCTGACCATCAGAAAGTAATGTAAAGAGACTAAAAGTATTAAGGAAACAGATAAACTACAGAATGCAATTGTATAATTACAAAATGCATCCATAAGTTTAGAAATGTAGAGCAACAATTTGAAATAAATGCTAGAAACCATATGCTGATAGATTGATGCATCAACAATAGAACAAAAGTGTAGATAAATGCATAAAAGTAATAATAATAAATGAATAGTGAGTTTCCCAAATGAGGAACTTGCCGACTGAATGAGAGGAGCAGGACAGGTGTCTTTGATGCTCTCTTCACAGGACTCTTTGTACAGACAGCTTGACTGAACTCCACCGCACCACACACAGCTGTACTTGGGATCTGCTGTGTGACATCGACTGCAGTCCGAACGACCCACCGAACAGTTATACAAAGTCACTGCAACATTCCGAAAACCCACCACCAAAGGTCAGTATTATTGTAAACTATATGATGTGTTGTCATGAAATATAAACTACAGTATATTCAATAAATTAAGTCTCAAACAAAGCAGACATGTCAATCATGATCACTTGGCAGTTGATGAAACATCATGTCTTCTCTAACAATTAATTAATATTGTAATTATGAGTTCTACTCCAGCTACTACATACTACAGGTAAAAAAGCAAGCATCTACAGGGGTTGGACAATAAAACTGAAACGCATGGTTTTAGACAAAGGTTTGGCTATAGCAGTCCGGCCGTGTATATTGACCCTGTGGATCCTGACAGACAGTTCTGGTGGAAACAGGAGAGTTGAGGTGCACATTTAAT
>JAUZSU010029684.1:0-34357 GCA_034780255.1 Parotocinclus maculicauda | reverse complement strand
ATTAATTTAATACAATTTGGAATAAGTCTGTAACGTAACAAAATGTGGAAAAAGTGAAGCGCTGTGAATACTTTCCGGATGCACTGTAAAGGGTAAAAGGCACTGGTCGTTGTCCTTTACAGTCATAAGCAAATAGCTGGGCCCTCCTGATCAAACGGCGAGTCTTGTCAGAAAGGTCTATTTGGAAGGGTACATTTACATAAGTACATGATGGGGATTTTTGCTATATCTACATTATATTCAAATGTAAACCTTTAAGGACAGATATGGAACCTTAAGAGTCATTATACCATGTACTACTATATAACTATACTATATAAAACCTCTGGACCACAACTTGTATAAACTGTAAAATCCTCTGACTAATACTCTATACTAAATGTAAAAGCCTCTGGCTATTGCACTGTATAACATAGGAGCCATTTTTTTTTTCACTTACCATACAGAAGCACTTAGACTATAGACTGTCTGTTTCTCTACATACTTTTGTTTTTAATGGTCAGGACTATCAAAGGACCAGCACAGATCAGGTAGTATTTAGGTGGTGGATCACTCTTAGCACTGCAGTAACATTAATGCGGTGGTGGTGTGTTAGTGTGTATAGTGTACACAGTGGAACAGACAAAACAGTGCTGCTGGAGTATTTTAACACCTCAGTTCTGTGGACACTGATGAAGAACACCAAACTGTGTAACAATACAGGGGATACTGTCTCCAACTTTGCACACAAGGTGGAAAATATTCTAAAATAAAGTCTAAAAGCAATAGAGTTATGCAATATACTTTTGGCTCAGGCACCAGGTAGAGTGTAAGATCCAATGGGCGATGAACAAATATAAATATTTATATTTATAGAATGTACCATACAAGTGTTTAAGCCTTTGTTTTTATGTACTACATAAGGTATGAATAAAACACTGGATTGGACTGAAATATTCCCTGGTTGATGTATTACACAATGTCAACATGGGAAACTATTAGCTTATGTAGTACATATAAAAACGATTAACTCTTGTATTATACAAATGTAATAGCTGGCAACACCTGTACTACAGGTAGATAAACTATATAATTACTAGGACTGTGATTGCTAAGCAGTTGAGGTATTGGACTGTCAACTAGAAGGTTCAGGGTTCAACTCCCACCTCTGCAAAGCTTGCTACTGTTGGGTCCTTAACTAAGTTGTATGTCCCTCTGGATAAGGGAGTCTAATAAATGACTAAATGTATAATGTTAAAAAGGAGATTTGGTCAAAACAGAAACTGATCCTTTGTCAGTTGTAATTCACTGAGGACAAGAGCACTTCCTGAATGACCATATGTTAATCTACATTAAATAAGCCATGCCATAAGCCACAACTTATGTAAAATCCCCTGGGTTCTGCACTACATACCATATAACAAGCAATTGAGCCATGCAATATACGAAGAGTAAAGCCACCGATATATGAACCACTGGTCCACGTACTATGTAAGGTGTAAATCCCCTGGATGGTGCGCTACACTGATTGTAAAAGCAATAGTCTGAAGAAGTCACTGAGCCATGCACTATAGGGTGAATAAGGGTGTGGTCATACTTGGCAGGTTTTGTTCGAATAAAACCGATCCTGATATCATTGCTTCATCAGTACGGTTCATTTAAGCAAGTGTGAAGGCTGAAGGCCAGAGGTGGTCTGCAATACTACCCTCTATTTAAACAGGTATTGATAATAAAGCTGTATACACCTGTCAGCATTGTTTAAAAACATTACATTGCAGAGTTAAAATACAGATTTTTTTAATTTAATGTTATAATTGATTACAATTGTAAAAACCTAAGTTGTTAAAGCATACAGACAATGATCAGCTGACAGTTACACAGCACATACCTGGACATTTATCCATTAGGATGGTAGGATCAATGTGATGATTGAGCTTGCCTCTGAGACACAAGCTGATCCAGACACTAGATGCGATGGATAACAGGCAGACACTCTGCCAGGGTAGTTCAGGGTGGTCTTTTATCTGTTGTTGCCTGGGGCATGGTTGTGGCCACTATAGAACAACCAGACTAACATAAACATGTTGTTGTAAATGGTAATAAAAGCTTAATGGCCCTTACTGCAAGAAAACAGAATTCTACAGAAACAGTCATCCAAAATGAGCCTGGATCAAGCCTTGTGTGCTGCAACTTTAAGCTGCTGTCTGATGGCAGTTCAATTAGTTGAGTTTCCAGTTCTGTGGGCAATGTCATTAGCAGCATGATCAACAGAAAAGAGATTCAACATCCACAGATTAACATCTCAGAGGTCCTGTGGGAAGTATTCTGTGAATTTCTCATCCAGCTTTGAAAAAAGATGGGAAACTGCATTTTTTACATTTACATTGGGAGAGGTCTCTAAAGCTTTACTCAAAAAGCAGAATCATGCCCACTATAACCTACATAACCTCTCTTGTTCGAAGAGCCAGTTTCCTCTTGAATCTTTCAATCCTTTCAAAAACCACAAAGATGTTGCTGTGTTTGGCCTTGGATTGACTGGTTCAGATAGTTCAGCTGTGAAAACAATAACAGCAAGCTATGGACGCGTGGCCAAAAAGTTTACATCAGCATCAGTGGGTACATCCATTTAGAATATATTCACATTAATAGAAGAAAGCGGCCCAAATCGTATTTTTTTGCCCTAATGAGACCTCTAATTCATTTTTTCAGAGCTGCCAGGACACACAAATCTGATCTTTCCAAATCCGACCTAAGTCACTTATATATGTGATCCTAAATTGGATACATATCAGATACGTCACCATTAGACCTAAATGAGAATGCCGAGTTTGGATTGCGAGCCAGCAGTTGGGAAACATTAACTTAGTGAACACACTGCGGACTAACCGTTTGTTTTGTTTTCCTTTTCATACATTATTCAATAAAATATATAAGAGATATATAACACTTATAAAATATGCTGTGTATGAATAATTTTGCCCAATTTTGCGGGTTAATGTAAATGTTTAATGTTTATGGTAGGCAACATTATTATAGTATATATTAAACTCCTTCAGTTATGACACATCCACATTACAATGGATTTGTTGGAACATACTCTTATCGTAAATCAGGGAGCTCATGTAAACAAAACAGAGACTTTGGTGGCTAAGCAGTTAAGATACTGGACGTTGGACCCAAAAGTTCCAAGGATTCAAATCACACCTATCACAAACTTCCACTGTTGGTCCTTAAACAAGATCTGAAATCCTAACTGTGAGAAGGAATGTGGTGGCTTAGTGGTTAATGTGGACTGGACTTCAGGGTTCAAATCCAACCTATGCCAAGCTACCGCAGTTGGCCCATTAAGCAAGACCCTTATCCAGACAATCCAGGCAATTGTGGGCTAAGGGCATCCGCTTAATGACTAAATATAAATAGCAATTCACGTACAACTACAACAAGTATACAAGCAGAAACAATGCACAGTTGCTTCATATATTGATGAAGTAGATCAAATAGCTCTGAAACTGCCTTATTTGAGTACAACAGGACAACAAGTACCAAGTGTTGTAATCAAAACACATATGTCAATTCAATAGGCAGAATTTACTATTTACATATTAAAGTGCATCTGCTTATACATGCTGAATTTATTACCTAATGATACAACAAGCATGTATTTATTAATTTGATTATACAAAGACATTGGTGACATCAGGTTTATAGCTTGTCAGTTTAATGCAAGGTGAGCTCCTTTCATATGTGAGAGATGGCTGCACTTAATTAGCTGGTACAAAACAACCAAAAAAGGCTAGTAAAAATGTACTCATGGGTCACATTTGGCCTGTGGGCGATAATTGAATAGCTCTCATTATGCAGCATGCAGGCAAACGGACAGTATTGAATTGATTCTGTCTTTCTCTGTTGGTCAGCAAATATTACACTGAGAGTGATACCTGGAAACTGAAAAATACTGTTCTTTTTACTTATTCTCACATCAGATATCACTTGAAACAAAATAATGGAACAGTTAGTAAATAAGCAAAGGAAAAATATGCAGCAATATGTCCATGGCCTATACAATATACTATATAACATTGTTCATACAGTCAATTATACACCGGTAGCTCTACCTGACAGTAAGTAAACACAAAATACAAGATGCTTCTAATTAATAAGCACTCCTTTTTTCCAATCCCTGCTAAGGTGACCATCATATGACCCTAGTGTGTGTATGAGTGTGTGTGAGGGAGTTTGTCCTACAATGGATTGGTGTCCTGTCTTGCCCCATGTGCTTCCGGCAAGGCATTGACTGTCCCAGGATTAAGCAGATGAACAAATGAATGAATGAGTGTGTAATACACAATGACACTTGTTAAAGGTTAAAATGTATTTGAATCTTGTAATTCCATTTCAGTCTTTTAAATTCATGCCACAATGCTTTGGTCAATAGACATGACATGACAGTCTTCAATTGCAAAAAAAAAAAAAGGAGAGAATGTAATCAGTGGAAGCTGTACAGATCGAGAAGAGTTCGCTTTTGAACTGATTGGGAGAAGTGGGAGAAAGTGAAGCACAGGAACTGCTGTTTCACCAGAATAACTCCCCTTAGATGCATCTCATCGCAGCCAGCCAAAGGTGTCAACGGCGTGACAAGAAGCACTGCTGTTAATGATAAATGTGACGGAAGTTGCTCCGGAGTGGGGAGAATTCAACGATCCCAAATCCTTGAGCTATTTTGGAGTGAGGCGATGTGAATAAGTTGTTTGGGACTGTTGGTGCCTCGGTCGATCAATTATCTTTCCGCAATGCAGAATCTCCGTTTTCCTCCGAGAGCAATCAGTATTTCCCTATCTACTTAGCATACTGGCACCAACATGCTGGATTTACTTCCCCCCCCCCAAAATAGTATATAATCTATATCAGTTTAGGAGACATGATAAAGGCCAGAGTTTCTTTCTCTCTTTTCAGGAGAGAGAGGCTAGGCAACGCTTTCTATTTAAAACATTTAAATTCGCCTTTCTATGCTGTCATCTTCACTCCTCTTCAGTGCTGGCAGTCTTCTACAATTCTCACCATTTTTCTAAATTCTGTCTGACACAGCACTGCGGTGTCCAATAAAAAGACATTGAAAAGTGCTGCTGCTAATGAACAGGTCCTACTGTCTCTCCACCAAAAGAAGCAGGGCTGACTAAAGCCTTCTCTAGCCAGGCCAGAAATGCTTTTTTTTGTTTATAAACATAAATCTAGGTGCATTCATCTTAAGGATTTACAAAGCTGGACAGTAGTTAGTAGCACACAGGCACATTACTTTGTTCTACTGTGTTCACTCAGCACTTGCGTTGACAGCATTGCTTACATATAATGCAAACACATTCATATATCAGCTATAATGCATGTTTCAGGTTTTTGTGCTGGTTTCAGGTACCTAATAAAGAGGCAATCAGTATAAGCATGGGTAGAGTGACTAATCTGTTTGGTGAATTAACATTGATGAGTATGCGTTCATATGGTAATGCATTACACCTCGCCATATGCAGAGGTAGTCTTTATAAATGCTGCTAATGGTTTCAGAGTAAGTTAGCAGGAAGGGAAGGATATGGATGGTGTCGACTTTGTGCCCTTTTCCATGAATCAACATGGCACTGAGAAGCTCTCCAGATTTTTGGCTTGTGTCTCCATCACCCCACAGTCACTGCTATTTATATCCCTCTATGTTCTTTTACTATTTCCTTTAGTCTTTCCTTAGTCCCAGTGGAGAAGAAAGGAAACCAGTCCCTGTCACAGACACATGCACACAGAACCTTTTTAATACTATATGTGCAATTTTTATATTGACTTACAGCTGTGAGAGGCTTTCCGAAATCTGGACATGAGTCTCTTGGAACATTTGAATGGTTTATTTTGTACCCAGTCCCAGGAAACATGTCGAACAGTACGTGGGAGATTGCACACTTACCACAGGAGAGAGGGAGCTCTTAACTGGCCGTTAAGTTCACCTTCCTTGACCAATCACTCTCAGTATCCACATTAAAATGCATTCATTTTATGCTTAGTTTATGCCACCATACATGAGTCAGTGTTGTGTGTCGTATTCTTGTAGTTAACAGCTCTCGCATAATGCCAGATCGAGCCTCATATGTGCCACGCAGATGGAGTGGGAAAGACAATCATGAAAAGTGTCTGATAGGAACTGAACTGAATATCAGTGCAGCAAGGTCATGCCATCTCTACAACCTCATGGGTTTCACAAACACAAGTGGGCATTCCACCTACTCACAGACCTGACGTAGATCCACATGGATAAAAATGTTACAAACTGCATCAGCTTTCACCTGTTAGTCACATAGCTGATATGTGGACATGATCAGACAGCTTAGGCACGTGACAGAAAATTAGGTGAAAGCTGGGTGCATTATGTCCAAGCAGCTAATCAACTGTATAAACAAGTGAATTCTGCTGCCCAATGCCAGATCTGACACAGGAAGATTAGAAAGTTTATAAATAAATGTATTAAAAATGGTAAATTAATAAAAAATGATGTTAAATTACATCTTCAAGTACAGAGTTTATTCTGGTAAGGGTCAGTTGGGTCCATCACCAAAGTACATTTAGTCACTTACAATTTTACGAGGTATAGTGTATGTACCTCGGTATAGAGGTATAGGTATAGAGCCTGCATTTTGTTTTTAGTATTACAGTCTGGCTCTTCCTTTTCTTGCTGTGCTGTTATATGTAGCTAGTGCTGAACTTGACACAAGGGATACATTTCTTAATAATGATTCAACACAAAGTTAATATATTTTGTTATTTGTTACAGGTAATTGAAGATGGAATTGACTATTCTGATGTCCGAGGAACGCAGCTGCCGTATCATAGCCATAGACTTCAACAACAGACACCCAGAAATACCACCAATTTCACACAGCACTGTTGCATCCCTCATAGACAAATTCCAAGTAACTGTGACTGTGGACGACAAGCCACATAGTGGTCATTTTGGCCACTTAATGGTGGTTCCATCTTGGTCGATTGGGCAAGACCACTACAGATGCCTTTGCGGTAAGTCTTCGACGCAGCAAGCAACATGTCCTGTGTCTTTTGACTCACCCTATACTTAAATGTGCTATTGTCATGCATGGAACCTTTTCTGGAAAGATAAAATTAGCAGCCGATCACTTCTGAGGAAGAATTGCATGTGAATATCAAGTTAAGAAATATTTATTGAGTTCCAAATGGGTCAGAATACTCTTAAATTTAAAAATGAATAGTACATTGGGATTGAGGTACATTATAATTTGAAGAGTTTTGTGAAATACATACAATTTCAGAAATTCTTCAAAGCCCTAGTACCCTTTGTGATTTACTTCCCTTTGCTTCGTTTTCCATCTTCATATCTTTTTTGTTAATATTAAAATATGAAACGTAACCTGCCAGAAAACATCCTTACTTTATTAACATTGCCAATAATTACAGTTTCATTGTAATTAATTAATTAAGTAATACATATGAATGCAGTTAATCATAATAAAATAAATTGCTATAGGTCTAAG
Organism: Parotocinclus maculicauda; assembly: GCA_034780255.1. Classification (NCBI taxonomy): domain Eukaryota; kingdom Metazoa; phylum Chordata; class Actinopteri; order Siluriformes; family Loricariidae; genus Parotocinclus; species Parotocinclus maculicauda. The sequence continues at coordinate 26,843 of JAUZSU010029684.1, read as the reverse complement.
AAAGAAGGATAGAGTAAGTGTGAGAAATCGAAAGTGATAAAACAACAACAACAAAACAGTACCTTTGCATAAAGAAATAAAGCTGCTGTGTGTGTTGTGAGAAAGAGTTAGTGAGGAAAAGACTATAGATATATTTGATCAATAGGCCAAGAGCACAGGTGGGGGGTGGGGAGACGGGGATTTTTTTTCCCCTACTTGCAGTCAAAAGCTGCTGTCAGAAAGCAAGGTGGAAGTTGGAGAGATGTGAAGAGGAGCAGGGAATGGCCTGGAGGTGTTTCTATTCCCCATCTCCTGCTCGCTCATACCGCAGATGTGAAGCTTCAAACACTGCCCCTCTCCTAACTTGCCACCACGCCGAGTGAAGACTCGGCCCTGTCAGAATAAATCGCGGTGTAATATAATACCTCACGTCCTCCCCCTCTTCACCTTCTTACCACTGGCACACAAAAGCGCACACATACACACAATCACACATGCCGACCCACATATGCACATTCAAATTCAAGTGTATGGTAACACTATTTTGAAAATTATTGAAAGTTATAAATGCGTTCCTCAAATAAAGATTGGAAAGAATTTGTTTATCTCAGTCCTAACTATTTTTGTTCTTAAGCATAGGGCATTAACCCAACCACATGCCAGGACAGACCCTGGCTTTTGGACTTGCATCTGTTAAAAGTTTGGATATTGTCATCTTTGGTTCAGAAAACACAATGTACATTTCTTCCAAAATAGACCTGGAATACTAATTCATCTGACCACAGTACACATTATTACTGTGCGATGGTCCATCCATGATGTCTCTGAGCCCAGAGAAGTGGATGCCACTTTTGAACGTGGTTATCATGAGGCGTCTTTTTTGCACAGTAAAGGTTTAAGTGGTATTTGTGAATGCAACTCCATATATTATTGTTTTCCAAAGAAATCCCTTGCCCACATGGCTATATCAGTTATTGATGAATGTTGGTTCTTCATGCAGTGCTGCCTCAGGGATTATAGATTTTCATTTTAGACTCCTGCCTTTTAAGGAACTGAAATTCTTCCAGATTCCTTGAATCTGAGAAATATGAATATCCCAATATTTCTTTAAGGAACATAGTAAAAAAAAAAAATTAAATTGTTTTTAAAAACAAATACTGACTGCCGTTGTACCAAATCATGATTACAACTTGTTGTTGGCATCACCTGTTTGAAATTTCTAGCCCTAAATTGTCCTTTAAATTGCCACAACTTTTTGTTTTAAATGTGTTGCAGCCCTGAAATGGATGAACTGATGTTTATTAAAAAAAATAAAGGTTGAATAAAGTTTACCAGACAAAAACCTGAAATGCCTTGGGTGCATACTGTCATACAATTAAATAAATGTAAAAGTAAATGCAAGGAACATACCTTAATTAAAAGTTTTCTATAGCTTATAAAATATTTCTGCTTATTTTTAGACATTTGATCAGTCACACTTTCAATCCTTTTCTCCTGCTGAGTGTCATGTTGGCAGAAAAGGTTAATCCAGACCCGTCTATCCCTGGCCACCATGTGATATAATATTATACATCATTTTTTTCCTTTTATCGATGCTCGGTTCTTGTATTCTGCAACCATTTCATCAAAAGCCAAGTGAAAAACAATTCATATTTCGTAACTGCTTATCTTGACATTTCGGGAGCAGGAAGCTCATTTGTTCCTTTACCGCTGTGTGCTGGCCAGTAATGAAGTTTGTTCTGGTCTCACTTTAGCGTTTCTGTCAAGGAACTATGGGATGTTTGCGCTAAATTATACGGCTGGCATTATTGTGTGCTGGTCATTAAAAATCAAACATTCCTCTGTATTGCAGAACAGGGCTAGTATGTGTCAGCGCAAAAATGGCTTTGAAACCATCTGTTAGGGTGTGTGAAGAGGGACAGGCTTTTGGCACTGAGCTAGAGCGAGGTGAAACTTGCCCTCATCACTATGGGAGACACTGCAAAACTGTCCTGAAGAGGACAATGAAAAGGCAGTGACCAGACTCTGAGAAGACAGATGGATAGGGATAAATTATGGCACCCCTTTTGCTTTAAATCCCCCTTCACCTTTAAATCCTTTGTAAAAAATAATACTCAAACTTGTAGTGACTGGTTGCTTCGGCACTACAGCAGAAAAACTATTTCAGTATACACTGAAAGTATTCCACTCGTTCTCCATCAATACATGGAACAATACATAGTTCCATCACAATCAATTGTGAGGGTCCATATTAAATACTGGTAATATGGAAATAAACATATATTTTTTATTACATCCCTTGATTAACCTAGAATAAAAATGTCTCAAATAAAAATAGCACCACACCCGAACAAGCACATCTTATTATGCATTAATTTACATTATACAAAGAGTAAAAAATAACATGTTAGATATACTCCCATTGTGTCTATTATTACCAGTGTTAATTATAAGAATAGTTGCCTTTAAATTAACAAGGCACATGGAATTGTGGAAAGACTTGCTATGGGACTCGTATTGAGAGAATTACCATTTGTAAAGGCTTCATAAATAGAAAGGCCCATCTGGATTAGGCCTTAAGATCTGCAGCGAGGCATTCAAGCCTATATTTTCAGTCCCAAGTTATTATGTATAAACTTTAGTAGAGAAATTTCTTCAACCAAAACTTTCAGACAGGTGTACATGTTCATACCTGCAGAGAACAAAGCAACTGGGGAACTGTTTGTTTAATGAGTGTTAATAATCGTTATGACGGCCTCAAGAGCGGGTCACATGCATTACTCTACCTGAAAAGCCGGAGAGAATTCTTGACTTGATATTTTCTACCTTATATTATAAAAGAAGACATTAATTAAAAAAAGAGATTATATCCACAGATACATTGTTTGTAGACTCAGGGCTTAGTTTCAGATTTGGATTATATTAATATTTGTTAACTGATAGTTACCGCAGTCTTTCCAGTGCTATCCTGTTTTAATTCTATTAATGATTGAAATCTATAATGATTTCTAATTTAGTAAATGCATTGTCATCTATTTCCATCATTTGATCTGTGGTTCTATGATTCAGTAAAAACTCAATCTTACACCCAGAAGCCAAAAATCTTTATTTTAACTGATGTCAGAAATGCATGCATAATTGCAACCATTATGAGCAAAATCCTGTGTATGGCACTGAGGTTGTCAGTGATTCATCTGAACTAAAGCAATTATGAGGATGGATTTTCATCTTTGACTTTGAGGTACAGTACTGTGCAATGGTTTTAGACCAACATTAGATGTGCTTTTTTAGTAATGGTATAATGACCATATACAGTATAACATACTGTTGACAATTGGATTAAAAAACTGCAACCCTGGACTAAACACTCCATGATGTTTATTCCAGTGATTTTCATTCCCATCCTGGTGAGCTTTAACATACGTTAGCCTTTTCACTCTGAAATTTTTACTCCTTCCCCTTCTGAACGTGTTTTTTTCTGGCTGATACTCTAAAAAATACCATTACTGCTGAAGCGTATTTGGACTGTAAAAGGGTCAGCTTGAAATCTTGATAAAGCTGCCAGATGCTGCTATTGTAAGGTTAGGTAAGGTCACACTATACTATACCTATAGAATATGCTTTTTTTATGTTTTTTATTTATTTTATTTTTTAATATTGTGTAGAAATGCGCTCTATTTTCTGGTTGCATTCATATAAAGGGAATGCAAAATAATTAGATATGGTCATTACACCATTGCTAAAACAATGGTATATCTAATCTAATGGTGACCTTTGACTTTTGCACAGTAGTATACATCGCAAGGTAGAGCTGTCTTCTAAATAAAAGAGTTACACAGTGTCTCCAGTTGGGATTATCTGTAGATGTCTATCAATCGTCTGTGTCAGCTTGTGTGTGATGCATTGCCAGATCTTTGTATAAACGAATTGAATAGCTGCCTGGGGCTCAAGTGCTATGGTACAGGCCTTTGTATCCAGATAGTAATCAGGAGTAATAAACTTTGGGGGAGCTGGGGCAATGTCCAGATCAAATTTTAAATGCAAATTTTTGTCTTTCCACATTCAAATAAATGAAACTCCTATACAATGATTCAGCAAAAATGGATTGAGACACTACAAGCTTCCTTATGCAATAATGCAACAGGCTCAACTTTCCAATACTATTTCGTAACTGTAAAGTTTGATTATAACCCAACACACTTGCATGCATTGGATCACTATGATAATGCCATCGTGGGCTACAGAAGTACAGTATAAAGTGGGGCAAGCAATCAGTTACCAGCTTCCTCCCAAAATGTTGGATTTCATTTTATGCTGATGAAAAATTTTAACATTGTACATGTGCAGCACATTTTATATTCAAAGATTAAATACTGTTATTTCAATGACTGCTAGAATTGAACCTGTGTCAAGATCAGAAGTGGCAGTGGCCAAAGCTGACACAATCTGAGACCAGATTAAGATTTTTTTTATTATAAAAAAAAAAAGAAAATAAAAAAAGAGATAGTAGAAAACAAAAAAGAGGGTGTAATTCACTTTACATCTATTATACTTTACATAATATAATTGTTATTAAAACTTACATTTGATCAAATATTTTGTAAAATATAACATTTAACAGCCTAAAATAAGTATTAATTATTATAAATTCTACTATTGTCAAAATAAAGAAATGCCACTTTTTAAAGCAAATTAAGGTGGTGATTATGTTTCCATTCTTAAGTTCAACTGAAAAGCATCCATTGTATGCATTTTTATTATTAAATGCAATAATTCCAGATTTGGGGGACATGATGCATGTGGGCAAAATGCACACCACTTGAAATCTTAACATCAGATGATTTAAAATAAAATATGTTAATTGACTGGATACTGAACTAGAAGAACAGTAACTTTTCCCTGTTAGCCAATCTGATGTTATATAGGTATATACAGAAAAGACGGGTTTATTCAGTTTGAAATAAATGTAAATATTGAATAAAAAAAAAAAAAAAAATCTGTTTATGGTTATGTTTATAATTATTGGTATCTCAGGCAGACGCATTGGGCTCAGCTGGTGTCAACAACAATGTGTCCAACTTAGATAAAATGACTTAACACTACTATACATATGGATAAGTTTATCTGCATTTGGTGTTTTAAGTATTATAATGCTTTGTACCTGGTAGAGAGAGAGCGAGAGAGAGCAAGAAAGCTTATATTGATACTTCGTGTCTTTGTCACCTATAGCTCCCTATACATGCTAAATGAAATGTATGTATTCTGTTGTCATGTCCCCTTTTGTAGAGCTAGCCTACAAAAGGGGACATGACAACAGAATACATACATTTCATTAGTAAGGCTGCTTAAACTAATGCATACTCTTCAAAAGAGACCAAATTAATCCTCAATTTTGTCTGATGTATTTTTACTTTAAAAATATATTTAATGTAACACTTTCAAACCAGTTCCACTCTTTTGTTTTGTTTACATAATAAACCCATACATCAGTTGAGGTTCTAATCTTCCCAGCAGTAAAATCTCATACGATTTGTTTAGTTGGGTATTAAATGAGAAGTAGTGGCAATATACCAACAATATTGGAAAAGTATGAAAACAAGCAAGGTGCTTATGCAGTAAAAGGTAACAAGTTTAACTGTTTGTTCATTTCTTTAGTCACCTCTCACAAATTGCTTCTACCTTATATAGGGGTTGAATTGAAGGATCATTTCATAACTATTTAAAGCTTTTTTTTGGTAACGCTAACAGAGCAGTAACACATTTAATGACTACAGTGCAAATTCATACTGAATTCATCTTCATAATGGTTATCAGATTCTGCTAGATGAGCTTACGTCATACCAATTGCTTTTATGGATACTAAACCAGTTGACAGTGTGCCATCTGCAGGCCATTATTGGTGTGGATCAAGATACTAAAACCTGTAGCCTATTTACAGTATACATTCAATACAGCAGTACTCTTAGTAGCACCCTTTTCTCTTTTTGAAGTTTTAATAAGCCGTTTTGTTCTCTTTGTGAAATGTTTTGGCCCATGGTCAGTCAGTTGCAGGGTTTGGTACAGGTTGCATTTGCAGAATCAGTTTAAACCCATTTGTGGTGTGTGTCAGAGTCTTGCTATGCTACCTGAATATTTATATATGAAATTTTAGACGCTAAAAAAAGCAGGTGGTTACAAGAGTGCTGCAAAACTGCTACAAATTTCATAATCATCTCAATCATCCAAAAGCCTTACTTCATATAAAAATGACTTTATATAGTTTATTGAGCATTTTAACTTTATTAACTAGGCTGGAAAATTCCAAAAACATTTCACGGCTTTCATATTGGTGCAGAATTGAGATTATACTGCAGCAAAATGTATTTTCGATGTTGCCGTTTATAGTGGGAATCTCAGAAGGCCTGTCCTTCGGCTCAAACCATAATCCACATTTCTCATTACATGAAATTGCTTCCTAATTACACCAAACGGAGGGAACACAAGGCGTATTGCACCACGGGAGAACATTATCAGCAACCACATATCTGGTGAGCTGGAAGCTGGATGAGTCAGTCCCTGTGCATGTATGCGTGCGCGTGTACGTGCATTAGAGAGGAAGGATGTGAGTTGTATGAGTGTATGAGGGATGGAAGCTTGATGTGTTTCTTTGCAGCGTGTCTGTATGCTGTCCCTCTCCTGCGTGCGCTGCTTGTCGTTAGTATCTGACAGTGGATCGGAACAAATCACTCGGTTTCTCATAAGTCTCCTTTCCTGCTGCTTTTGCCTCTTTATGCTTCTGCTCTGTCTATTTTCCAGCACTTTTACCCTGGGGTGTGTTGTGTTGTCCAGGCTATTTCCTGCTCATCGATCCACCTGGTCAGGCCTACTTAGCACAGCCAGAGCTGCAAAGTGATAAATTGTTTACAAAATGATTTTACACGGTAATCGTGACAGTTAAAAATACATTGAAGCAACAGGGGATACATTTTGAAGTATCCCCTAATTTATGAGAGCAATACATTTGATCCGGTTCCAAAATAGATCTGTCCATTGCCGCGGTGGCAACAACATATGCCCTTTCTGGACGATGTCAGTCATACCACTAACCTGGTTGCCCTGGTACTATTTTTGCACTGCTAAATGTTTGCCAACAAAACATCTGCATTGCAGACTACAAATACAACTATGAATCTCATTCTTCTGGGTGAGGTGGCGGTTTGGTCGCAATCTTTCATAATGTAAAATTAACATTATAGAGGTTGGGATCACATCTGCTACTACTTGAATGCTTGGCTGGTAAATTACCTGGTAACTGCAGTGTTACATTATTGTCCACCAAAACCAAATTCATCTTTAATTTCTGAATTAACTGATTAACTGAGCTGCTCACAATTGCCTGCCCAATTTCTGACTTCATTATCCATGTATACACGCTGGACTTCAAACTTGCTAATTATTTTACATTTAATTATACTTAAGACAAGTATCCATCTTGCTTAGCATGTGAATTTTCACATCCTCAGTAACCCTCATCAACCCTCAGTAAAGTCCCTCCTTTTACTCTCTACACTGCTGATGTTGCTCCTTCTCCTTTCATTCATAATCTGGGTGTGTGTCATCTTTGCCTTCTCACATGAGCCTTGCATGACCATATTACAGCTGTTCTCCAAAACCTTCACTGGCTTTCTATAAATCACCACATACAATACAAAATACTTATACATACGTATAAGGCTCTTAAACTTTTTCCTTACAAACCATCTCACACTCTCAGGTCTTCCATGGTGGGGCATTCCACCATCTGACTTCCAAGGCTGGAAAAACATTCCAAGGGGTGTTTCAAGATTGTAATTGTAATTGTTTATTGTAATGGGGCTCAAACAGAATTGGGAGGTGCACAGCTGTACCCCCTGCTTGCAATAAGTCATAGAGGCACAGTTGTGCATAAACAAATGAGACAGTTAAACAGTAAGATTTCGTGTTTAAGATTTTCTGCTTACGATAAAGGTCACACTTTTGACTTCTGTTCTATCCCCTTATCTGTATTTAATCCTCATCAACTACTGTTCCCACTTTCTGATCACAAATTTTCCTGTTACTCCGACGTCCCTGCCACTCTACTCGACAGTGTTTTCTTTTGTAAGATTCTATTGATCCTGTCCTTTGTAAATCAATCAGTTTTTTTTACCATTTCAGTCTATTCCTTCCTGTCATAAAGTTCATTCCATCATGGTTAGTGCTGTTCTTTCAGAGCTTTCGAATCCAATAGCTTTACAAACTGTGACTTTTTTCAACTCATCTCCCTGGTACACTGGCAAGCTTCATATAATGAAGCAGGTGGGTTGCTGGTTGGAATGACTCTTCAAAAGATCAAAGCTAACTGTCCATGCCGAGGCTTATAGCTAACATCTGTCTGATACAGAGATGCCCTGCATTCTGCCAGGTCAGCTTACCTTTCCAGCCTCATTAACAATCAATATAATTCAAACTCCTGCAGTCTCTAAGCTCTTCAAACCACACAGATGTAATATAGTTGCTTCTCCAGCACACTGCAATGGGTTTCTCAACTTCAACGTCAACAGCTCTCTGGTGTCATCTCCCACTAATATCTTCACTCATTCTTTTCTCACTACAGTCTCCTTTCCTGCCTTCAATACAACTGATTTTTCCTCAATGCTGATATAACTGCTGTTAAGACTACATCTGGCTCTCTTGGCACATCCCCCACAACCTTAACTAAAGGTTGTATGTGTGTTCAGGTCCCCCATCTCACAAACCTTAATAATTAATCCTTGCACCTTGGTCAGGTTCCCTCTAACAACAAGAATCCTGTCATCCAAAACTGGTTTGGTTCTATCCTGTCAATACTGTCTATAATGTCCTGTCTTCAACCTTATATTTTTATGTAACAAACTGCTAGTCGATCAGTTAAAAATTTATTTAACAACCAATAATTTCTTTGAGTTTTTCCAGTATGTTTTCTGCCTCTAAGCCCCCTTCCACAGTGGGGCTACTCACCATTCCTCCATCTAAGGCTTTGGAGAAACACTCCAATGGGAGTTTGTGGACTACTTGTTGTACCAGGGCCCTACTAGCCAGTCACAACTGTGTATAGAGAAACAAGACATTTAAACAGTTAGCATTTAAGTGATTTAACATTAAAATTGGCATTACTCTGCCATGGATGAGAAATCAACACTAAAATAATTTATGAATTACAATAATTTCATTTAGTGTCAACATCACTTTTATGATCTTAACTGTACTCTGGTATGCTAGCCAAAACATATAGCTACGAGCGACCATTACTTTGCATGCATGATCCATTCTTTAAATTGAAAGAAGCTGGCTCTCACTGAAAGTGTTAGCCAATCAAACTTTGACAGTGGAGCATAATGGGAAATGTAGAGCCTGTATGACTTTCCATGGTATGCCCAGTATTGTTGCCAACCATAGTCTAAGGTTTTAGTGAGGGAGGTAAGAGCAATTCAGTGAGAGGATATCTGTTGTATAGGATAGGCATTAGATACTGCCTCTTGAATGGTGCAGTTTGGGTAATATTGAAATCAGAAACACAACTTGCTCTGACATTGGCAGCTTAGTTACAACTTGAAGAACACTAAGTGTAGCAAACCACTAGCCCCTAGGCTAACCAAGCAGGCTAAGAGATCAGGGTAGGTGCAGAAAACACATAATAATCATAATTCAATAGCATTACTTAAACTTTAATACACAATAAACAGTGCACAAAATAAAAACAGATATTTCATATAATATATAACAATTCTTGTTTACACTGTATATATTTACTGTGATTATATATACATACACACACCATGGCCACTTTAGGTACACCTGATAAACTTAATGCAAATATCTAGAAGTTTGATTTTAACAAATTAGGTGATATTCATTTATCCATTTAATCCTGTTTAGGGTTGCAAGACAGCCGGTGTCTAGACAGGGTGCCATTCCATCATGCACACGGAGGGCACTTTAAAAACATTAATTAACCGAACACGCATGTCTTTGAAATGTGGGGGGAAACCAGAGTATAAGGTGCTATTGAAGTAATATATTTGATCTTCTAAAATACTTTCACAGAGATGAATAAATATTAATGGATGCATGGAATTATTTCTGTATTTTTTGCTACAGTCTCAGGTCTTTTAGAAAACCCATTCAATAGTCAGAGTTAATCCAAGTAAACCCGGAGCCACTGTATTACTGCACTGAAGAAGGGAATGAGCAGTCCCACAACACCGTAATGATTTGTAGATGGGAAAGGGGAAGTAGGGTAGACAAGCAAGAAATCAGTTAGGACCTAAGGAAAGAGAAAGTAAAGTAGACAGAGAGAGAAAAAGAGAAAGTGTTGGTGATATACAGTAAACAAGCCTGTCTTTTCTCCCTGTAGCCCTGTCAGGTTCCCTGGTGTGTAATATAGATTAAAAATGAGCTGAGGAAATTTGCAGCTCCCACTAAACAAAAGGATAATCTCAAAGTAAAGATAGGGAACTTGATAATGAAATTCAATCACTGCCTCTCTATAGCAATCTTTTACTTTAGATCTTTCGTTTCTTTTCTTCCCACAGTTTCTTCAGAACAAGGACGGTCAACTTGATATGGCTGGACTGCATTCTGGTGTCCTTGTGCCCTATTCAGACAGGCAGCCAATTAGATTGCTGCCGTTAACCTTTAATATATAGAGGGAAGAGCAACTTTTGTGTTTTAGCTACAGTTATTTCAAATCCTGCCACTTACGTTCCGACTTTTATTAAAATCATTTAGATTACAAAAGCCAATTCAGCTTGAAATCTAGTTTAAGCTTAAGTATTTCTCTACATTTTACCCTCTCAAGCACATTTTGTAGGTCAAGCTCCGTTTGAAGGGTAATAGTCTTTTGGGTATTAAAAGTAAATAAAATGGGAAACTGTATGAGCAATGCAACACACGCCCTGACTGTCTGGATCAGACAGACTTCAGAAGATGAAAATGGGACTAAAGACTTCCTTTATAGTTGCCAGTCACTCATTTCAGAATATGAACCTGATAGATGTAATGGGCATTTCAGAGAAACTACATGATGGACCCAAACTCTGATTTGCTATAAAAGAACACGTCGATCTCTCTAAATTCATAGACGAAGCTGAAGTTGTGAGACCAAACAGCAAAAACTAAAAAAAAAAAAAAAAGTTATTCATACCTATAAAGTTGGGACAGTGTTGGAAATGTAGGTTTAAAAAGCATTCCTTACATTTGCTTTGACTTTTATTTAATTGGAGACAATTAAATAAAAATCCCCTACCCACAAAAAGGTTGGGGCAGGGGCAATCTATGGCTTCTATTCAGATTTATTGAAGGTTCCCATAACAATCATAATTTCAAGTGGCTGCAGTTACAGACTAAAACACTACAAAATACTAAGGCTGGAAACATTTATTTCTAAAACATTGTGTAAGAAACAAATTACAAATATTTTAAGGGATACATGTATTGCATGAAAGATAAAATGTCTCATCAAATTTTTTGACATTTTTTGTCCAAAATGTTTGTTTTTATTTTGTGTCATTTTGCCAGGCTGACATTGTAAATAGGAAACTGTTCTTAATGACTTGCCTGGTTAAATAAATATTTTAAAAAGATAAAATGAAAAAGGTCTAGTAATAAGGTGAACAACAGGATTGAAATTACGAATCCTTTCCAATTTAACTCTTTGATTTGGCTGTTTTTGCATTGTCTTCTTGATAAATGAATGGACATCCCTGGGAAAGACATCTCTAAAGCAGCTTATGTTGCTCTAAAATCACAATGTACATTTTCGCATTAATGTGGCCATAACATTTAGTCTTGGTCTGAAGTTGTATTGATATTATTCACTGTAAAGGAGGTGGTATGCAAATCCTTCCAATATTTCTTTGAGTAAATCATTTTTAACATTTTAGTTACTTTTTCCATCATTTGTTGACAAGTTTGTAATCTGTTCACCTTTCTTTCGTGGATACTGCAGCTCATGATAATAACCACCTGCTTGAAATCACAATTATTCACTTCATTAATAGCCCTAAAGTGCCCTACCCCATTTTTAAAAATGTGATACAGGTCAGAAATGCAACACTGGATATTTATTAATTTTAAGAGATTTTCTGATTTTGGTCGTAAATAAATACATGTTTTAAATCCCAAAAGTACAAAAACCTCAGGTGATACATCATATTCAAATGTGTTTGGTAATTACATAAATCTCTAAATAAAAAAAAACAACATTTCAAACATTTCCTGTATCACCTAAAAAAATAAAGACTTAATCCTTTCTGGCTTGCACATTTTTTACAGGCGTTATTATGTTTGCATGTGGTTTTACAGTGCCTGAGAAATCAGCTTTCAGAAGTACTTACCCAGTGCATCGCTCCAGTTTCCATTTTAGCACTGTGTCTGCAGTCTTGGCCCTCCATCCAGAATCATTCTCCCACAACAGATGCATGCTGGGCTTTTTTAATCCAGCCTTCATATCACTTCTTTCTCTTCAGGAAGCCTTGGCTTAGAGCTATATTTCTGTCCTACCAAATACAAGTGAGTCAAATAAACGGGCTACTTTCCTTACTACGGCTTTTTGAACAGAGATAAATATGTAAAAGTTCAACTTTTTTTTTTTAAAGTTTTATTTAAATATTTAATTTGTGAAAATAGCTTATTATTATTACAAACATTTTTCCTGCCCTTCTGTCTACCCTGTCAGGGAAGCACTATACCAGCATAAATGTTACCACAGTTCCTAAACATCATCTTTATTATATACAGTTTTTCACAATGCTTTACACACTAAAACTGGAAGAGGATACACAATTTCCAAACCTGAAACTCATGTTGTCCTAAAATTCCTAAGACAAGTCTGCAAAATTACAAGCACAATTTCTGACTTGCAAAGCATTAATCACAGTTCTCTTCATTAGACAACATTCAAACTGAAAGTATATTGTGTTCTCCTGAAAAGCAATGACAATCAAAGTCAAAATGTATTTATCAATTGGAAACACCCATAGACAGATGTAAACACTAGCCATTTTATTGTTCACTTAGAAATTGGAGTTGCAGCACTGTATAAAGGCTACAGATGTATGCAGCCGTTAGCCAGCAATCATCCCTCCTTCACCATGTCAACCTTGTTCTTTACAACAATGACATTCACATCCACATTCCTGGATATACTACATGACATCCTCAGTTCAGCCACCCACAGTCTGTAGTTTTAGTGGTTAGAGTTGGAGCTTCAGAGTTCCCTCAATCCAGTCCTCCCAATCCTATGCCCGTGTAAATGTTTGTATGTTTTCCTTGTTCCTGTGTAGTCCAGTTTCATCCCATGGTTAAAAGGACAGCTGATATCTCCCAGCATAAGTGAGTGTGTGTGCGTCCTGCAATAAATTTGTGCCCTGCCCAAGACTGGTTCCTGCCTTGCAGCCTTTGCCACTGGTTGTACCCCAGCTACCTGTGACCCTCAACTGAATTAAGTGGGGATGAAAAGGAATGGACATGTATGAAAATTAATTAATTAAAGCTATGATAAAGGTATGATATCCCACCAAATTGCCCAATCTTAAACGCACTTGAATTTTTTAAAGTTGTAGTACTGGTAAAATTAGGTAAATAAATCAACAATAAATTTTAAATCAGTAAATAACTTCAAAATAAATTAAATTGATTTAAGCAAATGAGTCTTGAACCTTTCTTTTTTTTTTTTTTTTACAGCCATGCTTTTCAGAAAATGATTTATTGAAACGAGTGCTACATTTCTGGTTTTTATCTAATCTGTTGGTAATGTAAATTGCTACAAACAAAACACGAGTGTTTTAAACATTTTTATATTGCATTTAATTTGTGAGAATTTATATTTACATAGCTATCCAGCACTGTACAGATGTCGTAGGCTAAAATTAGTTGTTGTTTTAGAAATGGTATAATGCCCATATACAGTGTATGGTATACAGAAAATGATGTGTAGTCTGCATCTCTTTATTATAGGATCTCACTGCGCTTAACAATATTTAAGGAGTTCTTGTAGAGCAGGTACACCTTTACATTTATATAATTTTATCTGATGCACCTGTGCAAGATTATAGAAATATTCAGATGCATCAAGTTTATCCAAGCGTTTGCACACCATGTGCATGATGCTTAGAAATGATAAAACCTTTTCTAACTTTTGAAAGTATTAAACATTTTCTAACTTTTTCTAATGTCTAGCATAATGCTTTCTATGCCCCAAGGAAATGTTATACACTTAATGCTGTTTAGATCAGACAATCTCTATCAGACAATAAAGATGTTTTTCCAAGGGAAATAAATGTCATTTCTGTGATCAATTAGACATATTAATAAAAGAAAGAAGAAAACAAAAAACTCTGTATATACTGTATAAGTATTAGTGCAGTGGAGTAACTAAAAAAAGTGCTTTAAAAATTGGTAAAGCTGCAGTTCATGCTTGACATAATTTCTTATTCAACAGGTAAATTATGTCTTAATTTTCAGGTTCCCTTATTATTGTTTGAGACATTTGGATGGTCCCTGTGAGGAAAAACTGCTTTTTATAGAACCTTTTGGTTTTACTTTGAAGTCAAAAAATTTGCTTTCAATTGCAGAAGGTTGTGATTAGGGGTAGGTATAGCATTAATGTGCTACAGTAATGATGTCTTATAACTTTGATACTTTTTTTGCAGAGTATATATACACAGTATAAATACACACACACACACACACAAATCAATTATGCATCAGATGTGTGTAACCATATATGACGTGTGAGGCTGTGAGGGAGTTGGATGTGATTGACGGTTCTAATAGCAACATGATGCCTTGGTTAATCTTCATTTCAGAGCAGTCATCATCATCTGAACACTTTGCTCCCTTAATCATACAGCTCTGCTCCCTGTAGAGTGCATCTATCAGGTGTAATTAAAAGCAGACATTTCACATATAGTACATGCACAAATGCACAGCTTTTCCTATGCTTCCATGTTGGCGTACAAAATTGAAATTGACAAAAGTTTAGAATACATAATATTTTTCAGCTGATGAAGTTTGATGAACATTACCTAATGATTCAATTCAAATGTCCTCTGTTAACTTATCATTCTGTGTTGAGTCAGTGTGTCTTTTTATGATCATCAGATTAAGATAGATTAGATGTCATTAAATAGGTAAGACAATTCATTTTCAGAAAAATAAGTACATTAAGGCAGACCAGGAAATACCACATCATTTTCAAATTCATATACTCATACTTGTATACAGAATAGCACTGATGATCTGACCTGCTTGTAGTTGGCACATGCTTTATATAATTCTTTCATAAATTATCAAACAATTTTATTTTCTAATAGCTTTGAGATACTTTGGAACATTTTAGGAGGTATAAAAAAAAATAAAAAGGTCACTGTATGGAAAAGGGCATGGTCTTGTGTCCAGATGCAATATGTACAGTAAACAGGGATAAAGTCTTTAAATAATAGTTACAGTAATAAATGCTGCCAAACTTCTAATATCTAGACATGGTAGTATTGCAGTATATCCTGTTATTCAACCCAGACATGCATGAACTGCAGCTTCACCAATACAATAAATCAAGTATTAAAGCAATAAAACATTTGAAGCGTGCTTAATCGAACAAAGTAGAATACCTGGAAATGTTTGACTTTCACTTAATGTATCGAAAATGGTTGATAGTAGCCTAGGCAAAATTCACTGTTATGCTGATAATGAAAATACTGACATAAATGAAATGCAAATGGAAAAGAAACATTCTACAAAACTGATATGTAAATATATAAAGTAACGATAGTAAGCATATAGCTACTGTGGCGGTGGCTAGACGACCCGTCACACTCCTTAAGCGGGAGCGTCCATTTCACGACGCGAGAGAAAGTCCGCAATCAGATTGTCCTTGCCTGCCCTGTACCTCACAGTGAATTTATAAGGCTGCAACGATAAATGCCACCTGGTAATGCGAGAATTAAAGTCTCTCATACGATGTAGCCACTGCAGGGCCCTGTGATCAGTCTCTAGCACAAAGTCTTTGCCAATAAGGTAATATTTTAGAGTATCTAGAGCCCATTTAATGGCAAGACACTCTTTCTCAATTGTTGAGTAGCGAAGTCTGCACAGTGAATGGCAGCGCAAAGTCGGGGTTCTGGAGTACAGGCTCAAAACACATGCATTCCTTCAAGTCCTGGAATGCTGCCTCACAGTACGCAGTCCAGACCATTTTATTGGGACTGTTCTTTCTGGTGAGGTCTGTCAGAGGAGCAGCTCGGCTGGAAAAGTTGGGAACAAACCGTCTATACCAACCGACCAGCCCCAGAAATGACCTTACCCCCTTCTTGGTCGATGGTGGCTTGGCATTGCGAATGGCATCTACCTTGCTTACCTGTGGACGGATGGTGCCACCACCCAGGATATATCCCAAGTAGCACACATCTGAACTTGCTAGTTGGCATTTGCTGCTGTTCACCACCAGGCCAGCCTGATGGATTCTCTGGAAGACGTCGCGAAGATGGTGGAGATGCTCCTTTCAGGATGAGCTATGTATGAGTACATCATCAATGTAGGCCGCTGCATAGTCCTCTGCACCCCTTAGCACCTCGTCCATGAGACGCTGGAAGGTGGCTGCAGCCCCATGAAGGCCAAACGGCATGACCCGAAAATGATAAAGGCCAGAAGGGGCACGAAAGGCCGTTAGTTCTTTAGCCTGAGGGGAAAGCGGCACCTGCCAATACCCCTTGCAAAGGTCTAAGGTGCTGAGGTACTTTGCCTTTCCTAGGCGGTCTATCATCTCATCCACCCGGGGCATGGGATAGGGGTCAAATGCCGAGATGCTATTTAATTTAGAAAAATCAACACAGAAGCGCAGGCCTCCATCCTTCTTTGGCACCAGGACGACCGGACTGCACCACTCGCTGCGTGATGGTTCAATCACCCCCATCTCCAACATAGACTGCACCTCTTGCTTCAGCACGTTGATCAGGCGCGCTGGAACTCTAGTGGTAGTCTGCCAGATGGGGCCTGGAGAATTGAGTTGGATATTATGGGTGACAACGTTAGTGCTACCTGGTTTGTCTCGGAACAGGTCTCTCGGGATGACCCTGAGTAAGTCCTCCTGCTGTTGAGGTGTAAAGTAAGTAACAGATGGGTGGGAAGACTCGTTGCCCGCTGTTGGAAAATATTGCTCTTTAGACTCCTCCTCCTGCTCCACTGTCTGTGCCCAAAGTTGGTTTTGACCGGAAAGTGGACGGTCTGCCCACTTCTTCAATAGATTAACATGGAATAGTTGTTTTGGGCATCGTCTATTTGGCATGGCAATTTCGTAGGTCACCTCGCTGGCCTTGCGTAGCACCTCATACGGTCCTTGCCACTTTGCCAATAGGCTGCTGTCAGAAGATGGTAACAGCAACAATACCTTCTGACCTGGCGTGAACGAACGACTGCGTGCGGACTTGTCATACCATTGTTTCTGCCGTGCCTGTGCTTTGGCTAGATGTTCGTGGGCCTTGGAACTCAGCTGTTCCAGTTTCTCCCGCATCCTCAGGACGTAGGTTGAAACATTCACTGGTTGGCTGGGAGAGCCGCCTTCCCAACTCTCACGAAGTACGTCTAGTGGGCCTCTCACCTCTCGCCCATACAAAAGCTCGAAAGGGGGGAACCCTGTGGATGCCTGTGGGACCTCTCTGTAGGCAAATAACAGAAAGGGGAGCCACTGATCCCAATCTGCTCTGGTATCAGACACAAATTTTCATAGCATGGTCTTCAAAGTCTGGTTAAATCTTTCTACCATACCATCGGTCTGTGGGTGGTGTGGTCTTAATATCCTTAATCCCTAACAGAATATATCTGTTTAAGAGTCTTGCTAGTAAAATTGGTTCCCTGATCTGTCAAGACCTCTTTAGGGATACTCACCCAGGAAAATAATTGAATCAAGCAATTGGCAACTTGCCTAGCTTTAACATTTTTGAGGGGGAAAGCTTCAGCGTAACGTGTTGCAAAATCGGCTACGACTAGAATATAGCGGTGGCCAGCCCTACTTCTTTCCAGGGGTTCTACTACATCCATGGCAATACGATCAAATTGAGTTTCAATAATGGGGAGGTTAACAAGGGGGGCCTTTAAACCTCTGCTAGAACGAGCAGCCAATTGACATTCTGGACAGGATTCACAGTATTTAGCAATATCTCTATGAAACCTTGGCCAATAAAACCTCCTACCTATTCTGATCACAGTTTTTTCCCTTCCCAAATGTCCGGACCAAGGGATAGTATGCCCTAGATGCAAAACTTTAGCTCTGAGGGATTGTGGAACCACTAACTGTTCCCTTTTTGCACTCACCCTATAAAGCTTCCCCTCACGGAGAACGAAACATACTTCGCCTTCCTTTATAGCCTCCTCTGATTCTTCTAGGGACTTTACAGAAGAAAAACAAAACACAATGGTGGGATCCTCCCGTTGTAATTGGCCAAAGTCGGCCGAAAAAACCCCACTGCCCTCTAATGGAGGAAAAGGGAGATTCCTATTCAATACAGTGCCCGCGACCTTGGCTCTGCGCTTTTCCGCCTTGGACTTTTTCCTGTCACCATCTCGATGACCAAATGCTAACTCTGACCAGTAATCAGGGTCTGGTTTGTCTTTGACTTGTGCCCTAGTTAACACATAACCAGTAGCTATGTTTGCCGTCTGAAGCAAGTCTGCGAGGATAGGTACATCTTGGCCTAAAATCACTGGGTATGGGCAACTATCCAAGATACCAACCGTTAACATATACTTCTGTCCGTCTATTTCTATGAGGACCTCACTAGTCAGATGTTCAGACTCATCACCATGAATGCATCGGACCCTGACTTTACCAACAGACTGAAAAGTGTCATGCAGACATGATTTAAGAACAAAAGATTGACTGCTACCCGAATCCACTAATGCTTGCACGGTCTTACCCCCTAACTTTAACGGAACCGTCACATCTGCCGACGTGAATAATGAGCGGTTAGTAGTGCCAGGAAGGTAACAGTCTAGTGTTAACTAATTTAATTGGGCAATTTGGCCTAATGTGGCCAGACTGACCACAGCTGTGACATATTGGGACCTTAGGTGTATTTGCTAGGGCTGTACTGACAGGGTGTTCACAGGGGTTAGGGTTATTGTGGCTATTGTGGTCATTATAGACCTTAAACACACGACCACTACCACCCATAGACTTACCAGTTGTCGTCTTTGCTTGTTCCTGGTGGGTTACGTAGTGAGGTCTTTTGCTCGTGTCGAATGGACCTAACTGGTATCCCCGTCTGGATGGTCTTGCTGCAACGAAATTCTCCACCAGCTCTGCAGCTTCCGCTGAGGAACTTGGAATGTCCTCCCTCACCCATACTTGTAGATCATTATTAAGCATTCCCAAAAACTGCTCAAGAATTATCTGATCATAGATCTGGTCTTTGGTCCTTTGCCACTTCTCCACGAGATCTTTAAGCCTGTCACGGAGCTCCCCCGCCTTTATATACTTGGAGCGAAATCTTTGGCGATATATCTTCGGTCTAATTTCAAACTTACGCAGAATAGCATGCTTCACCTTAATGTAGTCGCGTGTGTCTTCTGCATTCATGGCTACAAAAGCTGCTCTGGCCTTTCCTCTAAGCAAGGGCATGAGAGCCAATGCCCAAGTATCCACAGGCCATCGACTGGCTGTTGCCAGTCTTTCAAATGTTGTTAAATAATGTTCAATGTCCTCATCCTCTTCATAAACTGCCATTCTTGGGGGTTTCCACCCTGGTGGATGGTTAGTGGCTTGGCCCAAACCAAGGCTAATAGAGTCCATAGAACTATGAAGATTTGGGGCTGAACCTTGATCGTGAAGGGGCTGTGGTGTCTGTATATCCAGAGGTGGACCTCGGAGAAGTATGTCCTGAGCTGATGAGGGGTGGGAGCTGGGTACAGGGCCATGACGTAGATTGGAGACTGGCTGCTGTTTCCTGCATGGACGCTGTTCCTTCTCTCACCACTCTCTGCAGCTGCAGTAACTGGTGTTCCATTGTCTTCCACCTTTGGTCTTGTCGCTGTAAGTCGACCTCCCACTGGTCCTGCTGGCGCTTCTGTGTGTCAACCACCGCCTTCATGATGCGTTCAAAACGCTCCATACGGTCTTCAATAACTAGAGAAGAAGGTCTGGATGCAGCTGACCTTGTCCTTCTCCCAGGCTCTTTCAGGAGGTTAAAATTAAAGGGGATATTGAATTATGGGTTATTTCATTATATATATATATATATATATATATATAAAATACACACACACACCCTAGTAACTCGTGTATCACGAGTAAAATGCAATTACTGTTTTGTGTTTTAAAACTTGAAATTATATACATTTGTTTCATACACCTTATTTCTCCGTTTCTTTCTGCTAATCATGTGTTAGCAGTGGTGTTTTGTATTAGCTTGTTGTCTGTTAACATGAGCACTGTCTGCTGGCATTAGCACTGTTTGCTAGCGTTAGCTCTGCTTGTTTGTGTAGCTTATTGTCTGTTTTAGCATGATCTGGTCACAATTGTATTGTCTGTGTGCAGTACTGTTTGTACTGTTATCTTATCTGCTATGTTCTGCCGTTGGCAACACTGTTTGTTAGCTTCTGCTGATTGTTAGATTTATCTTGTGGAGTTAGTATATAATCTTGGTTTGCACATTAGCTTTGTACTGGCAGTGTTGGTTTGCATTAGCCTTGTTATGTTAGCTTACCCTCTTAGTTGTTGTCTCCACATTTTTTACTCGGATCCACACCTTATCTGCACTGCTTATCTGCACAATGTCTATCCACAGTTTTACACGTCTGTCTCTGTCTCATACTGTGTGAGACACTAACGTATTAGTATGTATTATCATAAGCTGATCAAACTGTATCTGTTAATAAGGATGGCATGGTGGTGCAGTTGTTAGGGCTGTTGCCATGTTCGATCCCGACACTGGACTCTGCCTGTGTGGAATTTGCATGTTCTCCCCATGTCTGCATGGGTTTTCTCCAGATACACCGGTTTCCTTCCACATTCCAAAGATGTTAGGTTAATCAGTGTTTCCAAAGTGCCAAAGTTCCATTAGTTTGTGAGTGTGAATATGTGCCCTATGATGGATTGGCGCCCTAGTGTTGTTCTAGGGTCTAGGGTGGTTCCTGCATTGTGCCCTGCATCTCCCATGACCCTGACCAGGATGAGCTAATGTTGCAATCAATTAATGAATGATCGTCTTTTGATAAAGGTTTACGGCACTATACCTAAACATCCATGGCTGTTGAAAAGTCTGAATGTATTAGCCTCAGACTGTCATCTTTTAAGCCAAATAAGTTTTAAGACCTTTCAAAAACACTGGTATTTAACTAAACTGATTACAAAAATTAGGGGATACTTCAAAATGAAATGTTCCATAATTAAATATACCCTTTTTTTGGAAACAGTGTAAGAAAGCATGCAACCTTTTGTTCATGGCAAATGTTTTGGTGAATCTTTCCAGTACGTTTAATTTGCCATGAACAGTACTTGACAGAACTTGAGAAATATTGCATATGACATATTTACAATTATTACAGGAACAGGTTGTGATAAAAGTAATTCATTACTGTCACTGGAGAGGATTGTCCTGTTTGGTTGATCCGTTTAAATCAATTGATTTAAATCAATCAACATGTACAGCCATAACACATAGCAGGCACAGTGATATAAAGTGACTTAGAATTATGCTGAGCAATTTAAAGTTAAGCTTAGGCTGTCAGAATCATTGTTTGAACCCACCACCTTAAGATTAGTAGTGCAGAGATTAATCACTGTGCAACTGCCAGGTTTTGATTGATGTGCCTGCTGTATATATTATTATACTAAGGGAATCTGCAGGTTTATCGATTTCTTACAAACAACTGCACAGAGTTTTTTTTCCCCCCAGAGGAAATTAAATTCTAGATTTGTTTTTGAAAAGGCGATTATCTCAACTAATTCCTTGTCTCCATCCCTTTCTTTTGTCTTGAGCTCAAAATATGTGACCTTGGCTACGACCCTGGTGCTCACCCACAGCGACGCCTGAGGAGCTTAACCCTGCCAAATGCATGCACTTTCTATACATTTATATAAACAGATAATGATCTTTTCTGTGTAGTGCAACATGCACACTACCTACCTACCTACCCCCCACACACATACCCATGCTTGTTATCTACCACAGACCACGTATGACAACCCCTGAAACACTTAATTTGACTGGAAATTATTTCCCTCTGACATGACCTCATTTCTCATTCAAATGCATACGTGAAAACAGACAGTGATATGTTATGGTGACATGGGCATAAATATTGTAGAAGTGGGAGGTGGCAGTTCATGCCTACAGTGGCTACATCCTACACCATGGACTGCAATCCCCCAGATCCTGGACACACATATCCAGCCAGAAGCTAGCCTGACATGCTCTCATTTGCCGGCATATTAATGTTCGCCACCTGCTCCCCATTCCACTGATTGCTGGGCTCAGCATTTAAACCCCTCTGCACACTCAGTTGGAGTGAAGTCACTTACTTGTCATCTGGGTTTCTGAGTGCTTTACTGATTCTACATATTGCTTACACAGAGTTCCATTTTCCCTCTTGTCTTATTCCTGCCCTGACCATCTTGTACTAAATAATTTACCTGATTCTTCATGTACAAAATCCTGGATTGCATTTGACCCTCGTTTATGCAGAGTCTGTTGTTTTTCCAATAAAATCTTCTTGCTGCATACTGCCACCCTGCTTTCATCTTAAGTCATTAGTTAATGCTTCACTAATTGCTGTTGTGTAAGTGTGTATATATAAATATATATATATATATATATATATATATATAGATATATATATATATATAATATATATTTTAAAAAAAAATATATATATATATATATATACATATATATATTTGTTTTGTTTTTTTAAATAAAAAATATATAAAATATACATATATATATATATATATATATGTATATTTTATTTTATTTTTTCCTCCCGACATGGAAAGGAAGGAAGGAAGGAAATAAATGAGAAATTTTTTACAAAATAATTACTTTGCATTTGGGATCCAAACTAAAGATAAAATGAATGATTACTATTTAAATATTAAATTAGCAGCTCATGTAAGATTATTACACGAAGAGGAAATTCTTCTTTTCTTAAGGATGTTATTATTTAAAAGAGTCACAGGACCAGGAACAATAAAGCTGAATTTTATCTCGAGTTCCACTGTTCTGGACTGCGTCCTCGTTTCATTAAAACGCATCAAAATGAGTGAAAAGGAAACGAAGCTGTTACTTACGAACGCTGTCGGGAATTCCAATGCCGGAGACTTTAACACAGACGTCAACTCTCAAACTGGAAGATAACGAGAGAGGAAATTAGAAAGACGTGTGCAGACACCTTGAAAACGCACTAAAATGTCAAAAGTGAGCCAGGGCTTGTTGTCTGACAACAGACCTGTTCCAAGTTCCAGTTCCAAAATCTAGTGGACAGCATTGAGGAGACGTTCTTATCCAGAGCGACTTACAATTCATACAGTCTTACAACCCAAGCCATTGTGTTTATAAGGGCCTTGCTCAAGGACCCAACTGTGGCAGATTTGGGATTTGAACCCTGAACCTTCTGGTCTGTAGTCCAGAACCTTAACCACTATTGGGTTCTTTTTCAAGATTTGGTTTCACGTCCCAGCTTGGCAGCTTGCAATTAAGTTTTATAATCGTTTGCCAGCCCTAATAGATACACAGGTTTATAGGGGCTGAAAAGATCAAAATGATTTTGTTTATGGTTTATTTACCCAGCATCAGTGGCCATTTCAGCGACACACACAACGTTAAATATACACAACATATACACAATGTTCTCAAGTCAATGGCAATCATTTAACCCAATTAGTTACCGATTCTAACCAATTAACCCAACATTCACGTCTTTGGACTGTCGGAGGAAACCAGAGTACACAGAGTAAACCCATGCAGACACAAGGAGGACATGCAGACTCCACACAAAAAGGACCAAGGTTGAACTTTCAGCAATTTTTTTTAAAGTAAAATAAACCAACACAATGACTTGCATGAGCATAAAAGCATCCAGAGATCCAGAGTTCAGTGGGTGGATCAGATTTGATGATAATTTCCACCCCATTCTCATTAATCATCCTGTAATGACGGCCTGTAATCCGAACCTGGTCCACAGGGGTCTAATATTTCCTCATCGTGGCCTTTTGGGAACGGACTGACGGTCCAGAAACCGGGAAACTGGAGAAGTTAACCAATGTCCCAGTCATCACCAGAGTGCTGCCATAATGTCCGGTCAGATCCAATAATCATGTACAGACCATCCCCAAGCTCGTGTCCCAGTAATAAACACTATGCCCATCATGAGCACCTTCAATTTGGGGTTCCAGAATGCCTCGATCACTTTTGGGCGACTAGTTAAAAAATGATGGATAATGAAATACTACAAAATGAACAGAAAACGTCAGGGGTGGTGTCCAAAACAGTCCCCCGTTCGCCATTTCCTTTATTCAGCATGTCATACGTAACACAACGCCCAAACATTGTTGGCTATTTTGTATATTAATTAGGTGTAAAACCTTTTATTAAACATAAATACCTAAGCAGAATGATTGCTTTCCATTAAATGTGCACAGTACGAGAAATTGGACAAAAAAACTTGAATGTGATGCCAATATTGGCATTTTAAACGTCATAAAAATAGGATTTTAGATTTCTTCCCACAGTCGCTAGCACCCCGATGAGCCGGAAACTCCAGAACAGACGCAATCTTGTCAGGATTACCAGGTTCTGTCTGGGCCCGAGACTAAAGAGTGCCCACATTGTTTCGGTCCCAGTCCAGGGTTGATTTTGGGTGCCCGAGTTTCAGAGTTTCTGGGGGCCGGATCTGTGACCGTAAGCGACAGTTTCATACGGATTCATTATTATAAATGGATAAAGAAATAAAAAGGATCTAATTGACTCTTCATGAGGCAAAATCATCAAATCTTTTTTTATTTTTCACCTGCTTTGCTCATAGCAAACTTTATTTATCAGCGTTCAGAGTCTGAACCAGTCACCCAGCACCAGTGGAACGTGGTCATGAGGCCACAGAGGGAAGCAACGGCGACCAATAGGCAGCACCATAAAGAACACCATGTCCCGGTGCCACCCTTGGCACAATGCTATCAGTGCCACGCTGGAACCCCCCGGGGCCGGACGCCTACGTTGCATAAGCCTGACCTTTCCGTATCCTGCAGCCATAGGCAAAATCCTGGTTCAAAAATATCCAGCCACTTTTACCTCTCGATATTTAGGTGCTATTTGAGCATTTCACAGTTTAGTTCGAATCGAAAAGGAAATGTATAGACTAACGTGCATGAAATCCAATTATCCGTTTCGAACAAGTATATCCGTCCAATTTGCGGAAAGCATTTCAAGATGGTGCTCGCTTCACGCTATAAGAACGCCCGCGTCCTCGCTTTCAGTGCAATGGCGATTCGTAACACGTTATCTCTCGCGCATATGCGACTCTTATCGCGGTTTGATATCAAAACACAGGAAGTCTCCGTCTCCCCTGAGCCGCATGGTTAATAGGGTGGAATGTAAAAACGGTGCTATGAAAAGTAGCCAGGCGAGTAGAGGATTCACACCCTCCACGTATCTTCTGTCCTAAACGATAAAGCAAATCAACCGTTTTGGTGAGAATTGGGATCTTGTCCCGAAGATCCCACAGTGCAAATATTGAGAAACTTGGAGAAAGCTAGAAGAAAGCGTTAACCAAAACGAACCTATTTTAGCCAGATTTTCTTAACAGAACCAATGTCAGAAGACACCTTGACCCAGCACCCCTACATCATTTTCATATTTTATACTCCTGGTGTACGTTATTAATGAAGAAATACACCCATAATTACACACGCTTACCAGGGAACCAGGAGATCAGAGTCGGGTAAGTGGCAGGACCTGTCCTCCGGGTTGAGGATTCTGGGCGTCAGGATGAGCTGAGCTTCCACCGTAACCACCGGCCTCGCTCTAATGACACAAAAACACGAACCAAAAGTTTAAATTCAGAGCCTACATTGTATATGTAAGCAAAAACGCACAACAGAGAGCGCTCTTTAGCCAATGGCGAGTGCCGTAGATAATCACAGCCATGATGTTAATCGAGATAACACAAGACCGTCTCTTTTTCATCGGAATATTTCATTCAATATTTCATTTTCTCTAAAATGTTGGTCCACCTGCTACATCAGGTATTATAAACATTTAAACATGTTCGCTCAACTTTTTTATATGATGTATTTAGTGTTTATTTAAACGCATTAATGAGATCATCTAAGCCGAGTTTTTCCTTGTCACTGTCACCCTGGTGGTGATTTGGGATGCCAGGTTAATGTCAGTCAAGAAAACTGATTCAAAAGTATTAGGGCAGTACAGATAAGGTTTATATTGTGCACTTGGATAATTGTGTAGTTCTATTTTAATGCAAATTGTGTTTTGGGGTTTAAATTGGAGCAAACTAAATAACTCAGAATTTGAATAAAAGCAATTAAATCACTAACACACACACACACACACACAGATCAGCTGCACACCGCCTGCAGAGGCACACGCACTGATGAGAGGAACATGTGCTAGTGTTTGTGTAACAGTCCCATGTGTGTGTGTGTGTGTGTGTGTGTGTGTTATGCAGGGAATGGAATGCGAGTGTGCAGCTGGGGGCATGTTACTGCGCTACATCAATTCTCCTTGGTCAATGAAGAACACGAATGCCTGTGTGTGTGTGTGTGTGTGTGTGTGTGTGTGTGTGTGTGTGTGTGTGTGTGTGTGTGTGTGTGTGTGTGT
>JAUZSU010029673.1:0-10460 GCA_034780255.1 Parotocinclus maculicauda | reverse complement strand
TTTTTCAATGAACAAAGTTCGTAAGCAACAGTAGTTCTTGTTTGTACGTTCGCTATAAGTGTAAATCGCACAATAAATGTTTAATAAACATTTAATATGTTACATAGCACGTCCCGTCTTGTAACATAGGACATGTTCATTTAATCGGACCACCTGGTTATTAGGACCAAAACGATCGCGTCCCGATGTGGTCCGATTAAACGGAATCGACTGTAGTCCTATTAATACAGGTAAATGGTTCACACATGGAAAAACTGAAAATTGGTTCCATATGAATCACATACTACTTTTGTTGTAACTGTATTATTAGTGGAATAACAAAACACTATAATTAGTAGTGCCACAGTTACTGCTATGTCTACTGAGCATCGATATTTAGATGTCATGAATTTATTACAATCCCTTCCTGCGTATTTATAATGGAAACTTTATTCCTTGAAGAACAATTGCCTTGTGCTTTGCCATGTCAATTTATTGAACAGCAGCCTGTTAGGGTTGAACTGAGGTGGAGCCTCAGGGGTTTGAACCAAAATGCAGTGTAACAAGACCTGGACTAAAGCTCAAACACAGTGAGTTTGCTTAAAAGGGATGTTGAAAATGCGTAGGTGCGCAGACAGGTGCATCTGTGGACGGAGTAGTGTAATCCTGATCCAATACATCGGGAACGAGGCATGCTATGGCCGTCCAATCATGTGCGATGTGCTGGTTGGTTATCCTGGATGGCGGCTCAGGCATGAATGTGGTTAGGCTTAAGGTTGATGGTGCAGTCTGAGCCGATCACCAGGTCTTGGTATTCCCGGGGGCAGGACAAAGGGTCCACTGCAGGTGTGGAGCCTGGACTGGGCTTCTGTATGGCCATGAGGCAGCGACAGAGGCATGAGGTGACCACTCGGGATGTCACAATCTGTCCATGAGATGTGAGGTGACATGCACCCAAAGTCTACCAGGGCTGAGACAGAAAACCCCCACCCTCTTCCAGCCCCTCCCTGTTGATCTGGGCTTAAGCTTAAGTGCATCCTGGGTGCTAGTGTTCTGATCTGTACCATATAGCCAATCTTGCTTGTACCTGAGGCAAACAAACCCACACAATCGTCCCAGCTCACCATGGTAGGGCTCAGATGCGGAGATCCATATTTTGCGGGTCATGGGTTGAGGCTTGCTTGCGTCCATTATCTCAGGATCCTTTGCTGATGGACTTTGGGGAGAGATAGTGTTGGGTGGAAAACACTTGATTGACACACAGTTGGCTGGACAGTTCACTTAACTGTGGAGCCATGGCTCGAGGTCATTTCAAAAACTCTGAGTTGTTGTTTATGACATTCCAGCACTGCTCCTTGGGCTTGTATAGCTGACTGAAAAGGAAGGTGTCCTGAAAGGCGGCTCAAAATGACAGAAATATCGCACCAGTGCTGGGAATCTACTAGAGTGGTTTACTAAATGCCAGTATGTAGGCGTCAATTTACCAACACAAACATCTTTAAAATCTAAAATCTATTTTGTTTTAAAATTTATTTTATTTATTTTATTGCTAATTTAAATTGTATTATTAATTTAAATTATATAATTTAAGTAAATTTACTATTACTTTAATATACTTTTAAGTATTTATTTAATTAACATCTAGGCCACCCATGGAGGATGGGTCCCATTTTGAGTCTTGGTCCTCCCAAGGTTTCTTCCTTCTACTTTCAGGGTGTTTTTCCTTTACACTGTCGCCCTAGGCTTGCTCAATTTGGGAATGGCCTTTTACAATAATATAGGATTGTAAAGCTGCTTTGAGACAGTGCTCCGTTGTAAAAAGTGCTATACATTTTAATTAAATTGAATAACAAAAGGTTTGCCATAATGACAAGTTTAATGAGAAAATTGTCTAAAACAACCACAGAAGTTTAGTGTCTGACTATGAGATACACGAATCTTTAGCCTAGGTAGTGCCAAAAAGATTATATAGCCTACTCAGAAACCTCTAGAACAAAGAATGAGAAATCTTTTTAATTGAGAGCACTACAACCCCTGGCAAAATTATGAAATCACCACTCTTGAAGGAAGATCTTTAAATTTTTTATTTTGTAGAAAAAAGTTAATCATGGAGACATGCCACAAAACATTTTTTTTTCTAAATTCCAACCATCTAGCATTAGGAAAACAATAACAAAGAAATAAACATAATTGCATAGCCAGTTACAATTGTGTTTTTAGATCAAGTAGAGGAAAAAAAATATGTTAACACTAAATATATTATGGAAGTTTTCTATCTTGATGCCTTAATATTTTCCTTGGTCTACCTGTATGAATCCCCTTTACAGCCTTCCCATTTTGTTGTACTTGGTCCAGATTTTATACATAGCTGACTGGGAACAACCAATATCTTCTGCTTTTAAGACAATACAGTGTCTTTGTGACCAGACTAAATAATGCCTACAGCATTATGTTGGTTATTTTTTTATATTGTTATTTATTTTAATTAATTTTCATTTCCTTAATAGGTTCGATCCCTGGTGGAGCAGGCTTGGTTCTTTCTGTGTGTAGTCAGCATGTCCTCCTTGCCTCCCTGTGGGTTTAATCTGGTTTCCCTCAAGAGTTCAAAGACATGCTTTATGTTAATTGCTAAAAATGGCTTGAGTGTGTGTGTTTGGGTGTATGTGATGTGGTTTAGTGCCCTGTCTATGGATTTCCTGCCTTGCACCCTATGCCACCAGCTAGGCATAAGCTCTACAGGATTAGTCAGATAAGAAATGAAATGAAAGAATGAGGATGTTTTAACACGTTCTCTCTGTTAATGCATATTTAGTGTATGTGTGTTTAAACCATTACTACAAACATAATAATCAGTTGAAATATTAAATTATCCATCCAAATAATTGAATTTAGGTGTTCCAGTCCAGTGGCCATGGCTATATGTATAAAATCAAGCCTCTGGGCATACAGGGACAGTGGGGACTGAGGTGCATAGTGCGCAGAGAGCACAATTTTTTTGCAGAGTCAACACACCTACAAACTATTTGTGGCCTTTGGATTAGCTCAAGAATAGTGTCTAGAGAGCTACATGGAATGGGTTTTCATGGCCAAACAGCTGCAACCAAGACATATATCCCCAAGCACAATGTAAAGGGTCAGAGGCAGTGGTGTAAAGCATGCTGCCACCGGACTCTAGCACAGTGGAGACATGTTCTCTCTGTCTGGCAATCTGATAGACAAGTCTTGGTTTGGTGGTTGCCAGGAGAATGGTATTTGTCTTATTGCATTCTGTTATGTGTACAATTTGGTGGAGGGGGATTATAGTGTGGGTGTGAAATCTCTTTTGGACAGTTTCATGCTCCCAACATTGTGAGAACAGTTTAGGGATGGCCATCCCTGTTCCAACATGTCTGCACAACAATGCACATAGTAATGTCCATAAAGACAAGGATGAGACAGTTTGGTGTAGTAGACCTTGACTGGGCTGCACAGAATCCTGACATCATCTCAACAGAAAACCAATTGAGTAGGTAGAACAGAAAAAAATCTAATAAACACACTTCTAAACTTGTGTGTGAAGGAAGACGAGTGAATGCTTTTGGCAATCTAGTATATGTAATCTACACTAATCAAGAATCGAGTTTTTCAATTTCCACTTTCACCCTGGACTTACTCAATTTGGGATTGGCCTTATATATTAGCAGGTAATATAAAATGTTAATGCTCCTTTTAGGCAATGCTCCATTGTAATTGTAAAGTGCTATAGAAATAAATCTGACTTGACTTGATTTGGCATGGGTCAAATTCCCGTTAGCTCCTCAGTCAGGGCTGAAAAAGACATGCACATAATGCTGGCAGTACAAGAGAGTTACTGGCAAGCAAAACCAGCCTCTGTGTTGGGACACTCACCAATGTGAGTTGCCCGGGGCTGATGCCTGAGAATGACTCAGGTGAGCACAACAATCGAGGACGATGTGACCAGCCTCTCCACAATATAAACACAGCCCTCGGTAAATATAATAGATCCTCACCTCAGATCACGCCATCACAGACTTCTTCCTTGACTTAACTGGACTAAGCAAAGGGCCAACACAGTCAGTCGTTCAAAGGCCAGACCATCACCCTTACATGCTACTTTTATGAGAACAGCTGCATTCAAGAAATGTACACACTATATTCCACATTACGAAATGTAGTGAGAAGCACAGGTTCCTTCAATATGCTTCCAACTGCCAAAATGTGAAACTCTGAATATTCATTAATGGAGTGACTCCCCTGCCAGAGATTCCACTTGTGGAAACTGGTCATATGACTCAAACTGGTCATAAGTTTTATACCCAATATGATTCCAAAAAGCTGTAGCCCAATCAAGAGCCTTGTAAGTGAGGTGAGAAACAACAAAAGAAATGTAGGTCTTGTCAGGACTAGTTGTGGTGTATGCAAAATAAATAGAGCACTGCAGTGAAAAACCCACAAAGATTATCAGGATATCCATCATACTCTGGTTAGCTAACTGGCAAGGTACAGTCAGTACAGAAAGTATTCAGACCCCCTTAGTTTTTCCACTTTGTTTCATTGCACCCATTTCCTAAAATCAAAAAAGTTAAATTCATTTCTCATTAATGTACACTCAGCATCCCATCTTGACAGAAATAACAGACACAAAGAATTTTTGGTAAATCTATTAAAAGATAAAAACTTCCCGCATAGAGTTTCCCAAAAAAAACACATAAAAGACTCCCAGACTATGAGAAATAAGATTCTCTGGTCTGATAAGATAAAGATTGAACTTTTTGGCGTTAATTCTAAGCGGTATGCGTGGAGAAAACCAGGCACTGCTCATCACCTGCCCTATACAATCCCAACAGTGAAGCATTATGCTATGGGGGTGTTTTTCAGCTGCAGGGACAGGACGACTGGTTGCAATTGAAGGAAAGATGAATGTGGCCAAGTACAGACATATCCTGAAGGAAAACCTCAGACTGGGCTGAAGGTTCACCTTCCAACAAGACAGTGTCCCCAAGCACACAGCTAAAATAACAAAGGAGTGGCTTCAGAACAACTTTGTGACCATTCTTGACTGGCCCAGCCAGAGCCCTGATCTAAGATGAAACTGGAGAGGATCTGCAAGGAAAAATGGCAGAGAATCCAAAATCAAGGTGTGAAAAACTTTTTGCATCATTCCCAAGAAGACTCATAGCTGTACTAGCTCAAAAGGGTGCTTCTACTAAATACTTAGCAAAGGGTCTGAATAATTATGACCATGTGATATTTCGTTTTTTTTTTTTATTTGCAAAAAATTAAATGTCTGTTTTTTGTGAAGATGAGATGCTGAGTACATTAATGAGAAATAAACTGAACTTTTTGGATTTTAGCAAATGGCTGCACTGGCTAGAAGATCATGAGAAATTGTGATGCTGCTTTGACACAAGTCTAAAGTAAAATAAGCTAATTAGTGTTCAGAACAGTAATATACAGTACGGGAAGCGCTGTACAGTGTCTTTGTTTTGAGTCTGTTTACGGCCGCAATGCCCAGGCTTTTTTTCTGTGTTAATTAATTATAGTTTTTAAGCCATTAAAGTGAACAGATGTTGAAAGGAGGGCTGTTAAATAGTGCATACCTCTAATTTTAGAACGTAACCCTAATGTTTTTTTGGGGGGACTTTTAAGACCCAATTTAAGCTATAGTGCTATAAGCTATAGTTAACTGGTGCTTACAAAGTGCAGTTAGTATACTAGTGTCTATACGAATGTGTGCGTAGTATGTGTCCTACAGTGGGTTTTCTGTCTAGGTTTGTTCCTGCCTTGTGCCCTGTACTGCCGACTGGACAGCGGCTTTCCCGCAACCCTGACTAGAATTAAGCAGATAATTCAATGAATTAAATAATTTATGTATGAATGTATAAATATATAAAATATAATAGTTTTTTTCTTTAGTTTTCCAAATTACATGCGAGAGACATGAATTACTTGAATTCCACTGCATTAAAAATTTGGTTAGCATGACAACCAATGAAGAGACCAAGTGAATTTGTCTTCATAAATGATTAATGAGGAAATAGTAGCTTCTCTACTGGTTTTCTTTTTGTGTTTAATAAGCTTGGAGAAAGGGAACTTGTAGTTGATAGTGTACTATGTACTGTGATAGTGTGAATGTACTGAATTAACACGTTAAATGTGATTTGGTGTTTTAAAGACATTACTGGTGTGATGACTCTGTTCATTTTTTTTATTTAACATATAACTAGGAGACTATTTTGCTCTAATATGTCTACTGCTGGCTACAGTGTGTTAACTTAATAATGACACTGATGCTAGCATGTTAATCTGACATATGCTTTAGTACAGTTTAATGTGATTTGGGATGCAGCCAGAAAGGACTTTTATATCAGTCTGGCAAATAACATGTGTTACTGACAGAGAACGAAAAGTAGAGGCGCATTAGGCCAGACTTCTTTTGATTGCTTGCTTCACGGATCCGCCGACGATCATATTTGAAGAATACAAAAAAATATATATATATTTTTTGGTATTTTTCTGGATCTGCCGCAGCACCAATGGTTAAAATTCGAAAACAATTAAAAAAATATATATTTCTTTCCGCCCTCCGGTGGAGAGCCAGATTCACTTTAATTGAATTGTAGGTTAAATAAATTAAAAAAAATTTTTTTATTAATCTTTTTTAAATTTTAATTTTTATTTCTTCTCTTTCCTTGTATTGATTCCACATAGTCCTCGAGAAATGTAAAAGTGCTGAAAAATAAAGATTTTTTTTTCCCCTTTCTCTTCTTCTTAAGTAGGGACATCCGAGAAACAAGCAATAGAAAGCGTCTGGCCTTAATGACAAACAATAATGACCATTTGTTTCACCCCTTGTAGGTGTCTGTCCTGCGTCAGGTAGGCTCAGCTGGAGACCATCTGTTCATTCTTAATCATCTGCTATGCTGTCCTGCAGGAATCAGAATGTGGGGTGTTCCATTTATACAAGTAAGTACATTTTGTATTGGATTATCTGTAGTCAATATAAAGTATTCACAAATATGTTTGATTTACTGAATGAAAATTGAACTCAAACTAAATGTAAATGCCAGATATTGTTTTAAAGTCTCCAAACTTGTTAGCTCTTAATTTTGATTGTAGATAATTTGTCAAATCTTCCAGGGTGCTGCTGAGTTTTGTGCCCCAGACAATAAAGATAATTGACTCTTAAAAAAGCTGAAAGGGGCTTAAACAATATACACTGTTCACAAAAATGATCGGATATTTTAAAATGAAATATCCCCTAATTTTTGTGAGCTGTATAAAACACTGCTCCACTTTCTCCACTTTATGAAATTTGATTAATTCATATTAAAGTAAATGTATTGGGTTCCAATCCAGACAGGAACTAAGACCATTAAAATCTCACTTTGATAGACCTCAAACATAACCTGGTCAGGTATGCAAAAGAAAACAATAAGATAGCTTTCAAGGATCTTATTGGTTTTTATAAACGCATTTCATGTTTCACATACATGCCCCTAAATAGTGCAAAAAATAGTGCATCATGTAATTATGCACGACATCACATAGTATTCTTTTGATACCATCGACGAGAGCTTTAGTGCAAGATGGACATTTTAGCTCTTCACTTTGCCTCCACTGAGAATAAACGGAGTACATTCAAAATGTGTGGGTAATGGATCTGCTGTAAAGGAGGCTGCACCTCCAACATGGCTAAAAATCTGAGGCCCCTGCATGATATTGAAGCTGAAACAGTTAAAGTGAACAAAGCTTAATGTTGTTTAAAAATATTTCATGTATATATACTGGTCACAAAAATTAGGCGTTATTTTAAAATGAAATAATAATTTTTGTAAGCAGTGTAAATACAGTATAAATGCTTAAACATTTTTTAACCATTTGATAAAATGCAAACATTACATAAACAAGTAGACTAAATAATGAACGTGAGTATACTGTTGTTCCCGGCAAATGTTAATTTTTATTTGCATTTAATTGGAGCAGGTGCACTTAAAAGTTTTCATATGACTGTAATTGTTTTGACCCTTGTCGTTTCTTCTTTTTTTCTTAGATCAAAGTGCTTGATAATTCATCTGGAGTTTATCACTTTATGCAGGCACTGGCTATTCTTATGTCTCCTGTAAGGTGAATATCTCTAACTTTATACAAACAGAGCTTATAATGTATCCAGCAGAGTATCCAGCACACATCAGAACAACACTTAAACACCAAATCTATTTATTTGTAGCCTGGTATGTGAAATGCTCTACTGTGTAATTACTTCAGTGTTTTTCTGTGACAGGAGGTAAAAAACAGAAAACAGAAACTTAATGCGTTGTTATACAACCCTATTCTTGCGTCTTACACAAAAAATGGGCCAAACCTCAAACTGCAAAATTAGTGTTGTTTTGCTCTATGGTACTGATTTTAAAAAGTCAATGATTAGTTGTTGATTCCCAGTTAGTTTTTAATTTGAGTTAATTAGAACTCAGTTCTTTGCTTATTTTCTGAACAATGATTGACATTCATAATATTAAAACCACTTACTTTTACACTCATTGTCCATTTTATCAGCTCCACCTACCTTATCAGTGCAGTACATACTGTAGTCTATTTGGCACAGTGCAGTTAAAAAAGTCATATAAACAAACAAACACACTTCAACATTTTTGTGATATTTAGGGATCGAGCTGATCTTATGTGCCATATGAAGCCTAGTGATGGAAGAAGTAATAGCAGCTCTTCAGGACCTGCATCTTCAAACTGGACTCTTGTAGATGAGGGTGGAGAAGAGGTCAGCAACTTCTTCAGTATTTTTTTTCTGGTTTATTAATAGCTTGTAAAACAGTTTTTATTAGTGGTTAAATAGGTGAGCCAATTTAGAAAGGATAATCTTATGACAAATGTATTAAACTGGAACTGAATTCTTATCTCAGTTGGACTAAATTTACATGGGGTCCTCAGGTCATAATGCCAATAAATATATTTTTAAATGATTTTTAAAAAAATATTACTGAATGACTATTGAATTCATTTAATTTCTGTAGTTGGCATTTGTTTGTAAAAAGACTATATAGTACTATAGAAGCAATAATAGGTTTACCATCCAATAGTCTGGCATCAAACTGTTGGTTACAGGATGAAGATCCAGAGACCAGCTGGCTGCTGTTATCAGAGGATGACCTCATAGCACTGCTCTCTCAGTTTCCTTTTGATGAACTCATCAAGCACTTATTGGGGATGTCCTCAAAAGGTCAGGCAGTCACACCCAATGGCAGTTCTGGAGTTCTGTTATTCCTCGTGCTGGGTTTTTGGTCTGTAAATTCTATGTCATATTGAGATGGCTTTAACAAAAGATTAATGAAACAGCCACATCATCATCATTATTATATCTAATGATCACACAGTTACTTAGGGATCAACCTTTATACATAAAAATGATTTTTTTCAGGCGACTACCAGCCACAGGCCACTACAAGTCAGAAAATGATGAAGATCTTTGCTTTTGCCTCTTCACTTGTTGAGTTGCTTGCTGTTGGTCTGCAGACCTACAATCGAGCGTGCTACAGACAGTTTGTGAAGAGGATTGGTCACATGATCAGGTCAGCTCTTAGCTTATGCTCATTAGGTAATGTAATCTTTTACACTTCTTTGTTATTATTTTTCTCTAATAGATCAACATTTCTCACACACATAAATTCATCCTCAAGTTCGTGGCATGTTGGAAGTTTGTGAAACCATAAATATAACCTAAAATATAATATAAAAAATATAATAATAAAGATAATCCAATTAAGCAAATTAGCCAAAGTATTGTACTTTGTAATTTTTTTACTAAGGAAAATATTTCAGTATTACATACCTGTGAGTTTATATTGTCATTTAAGTATGTTGTACTTAAATAAGAAGTATCTATCAAAGGCTGATCTGCACAACACAACATAACATAAACAAGTGTTCAGAGGATGTCCAAAAAGTGCTGTTGGGGCTGATTAGGCTGGAAAAGTAGAAAGTTTGGACCACACCAATATATAATTAGACAGATTTTAGGAAATTAAAGACCATTATTGTTATGAACAGACGCGATAAAAAAAACTATTTTTTTAAAAATTAAGAATTATTATACAGTCAAATCTGGTTAATTGGACCACCGGTTAAGGGACCAGCCGCTTATTCGGACCAAATCCTAACGTACCGAAACAAATCCTATTATATACGTGTAATGTTATTTGCTTATTTGGACCAAAATTCCGCTTAATCGCACCAAAGAACATGAGAGAATAAGAATAAGAAAAAAAAACCAACACGTCGCCACCTAGTGATCAGCGATTTATCAGAATCCGACTTTATTGCCATTGTCATTGAACAGGATTCACGGACTAGGAATGTGTTTCGGCATAAAGGTGCACATGAAACAATAAGATGGGAGGATTCCTGTGCTCTCCGGAAGAATTTATGCTTTTATCAAAGGTCAGGAAATCCGAAAAGTTGTGTTGACA